>JAGDQP010004805.1:6469-29140 GCA_022664845.1 Lepisma saccharinum
GATAATATTTAAATGTTCAGACGGAGAAATGCATTCAACGTAATGATTTCTGTTGGCAGTGAGCGTGTACGTTTAAATTGTTTGGAGTTTAAATTCTGTCAGTGAAAAGTTTAACTGAGTTCGCCATTCTGAATATTGTCCCGTAGTAAGATTTCATGTAATTAAGTCGATCATTTCATTAAAAATGTTATACCGTTTTTTTTTTTTTTTTCTTTTAAAAAATCTAGGTCGTCTCGCCAGTGGTGGACAAGAGAGAAGATTGCAGAATATCTACCAATTGTTTCGAAAGATTACGCCCCTATTGTTAACTACTTGAAGAAAATAAAAATCCTTGGTAAGAATGATATACCTATTACTAACGAATGGCTGAAGGCAGTTTTGGACTATCTGAGGTTCTGGGTTACTCGTGTTGAACCAAGTATATTGCTTCTCTCAGTTTTCTCTGCAGGATGTGCAATCATTGCAACAAAACGTTAAGAAAGTGTGTTCCGTTCTTGTAAAAATCAACAGTCGGAGGAACTAAGTGGGCTACCGAGATGCTCATATTGTAGTTCTGAGAAACCAGAAGAGATTCTGATGCAGCTGTTGGGCAGATTACAACAGACTTGAAACAAGTAAATGAATTAACTAACATATTGTCGTCCAACAATGATATTGTTGTATTTTTTTACTGTAATTATAACTGTAGATCTTTTTTAATTTCTCAATGAATCAACACGTAAAAAGTTAAATTTAGGAATATTTTGATTTTCCTATTAAGTGTATAATTTCTGTGTGTGTGTGTGTTTCTGGTATAATGAGTTCTATTTTTCGAACGATACATACAATATTGATGATAATCAATATGATGGGAGTCGTGCAAGAGTGTATTTCTTTATGACTGATTTAGTTGTCTGTAAAAACAGCCATTGTGTTCATACTTTTGAGAAGTTCTAATGAATTGTGACTTCTTATCTTTTCATTCTTATTGATTTATAGTCGTCTTGTGAGTTGATGAAGAGGCTAAAAACGTTTCACTTATAGTGATTTGTATATCAAAAGTTTATTAACCTTTACGGAGAAACTAATTCAGTAAGAATACTTGTATTCTTCCTTTCTATTCATAGTAGAAAATACATTGCTAAGTTCGTTAGTTTGTGCAGTACGTAGTTGAAGTAGGTTAACAAACTGAGTGTTTTGTTGTGTATGATTTTTTGGTAGGTGTATAGCTCATGTGAACTTGTCCAATCGTATTCTTTACAGTATCATATATATGTGATTTAGATTTATCTGTTACGCAGCTTTTTCCATTAGAAATTTTCATTCTCTCAATCCTTATGTGTGCACAGCGTCTTATGAAAGAGGTAGTACTTAAAACTGTGTTGTTTTTGTGAGAGTTATTTGACTGTTCGTCAAGGCACCCGCGATTACGAGACTACATCTAACAAAGGACACTCGCGGAGTTCCCTACTCAGATTTGGATAAAACTTTCACAGTTGACAGTCTTCAACGTGAAAACAAATAGGGTGAGCTCCTATTTTTCGCAGTTTTGTCTGCTAACAACTAAACTATTGGTCTCACTTATATTGCAAATGGGCACAGTCATGGTCTGTATAATCTGTAGAAATTATGTGAAAATTATATGCATAGTTCGATTCGTACCTAATGTAACATGCAATAATTTAAAAACAGTTAGAAGTACGATAAAGTTAATTGCACCAGTGACATGTTGAGAAAATTTCAGATGTATTTGGTATGTCTCTTGCTCCTAGTTACATTCATGTTGCTTTAAGTCCAGAAATTACGTGGTCCACATTTGAATCACCCGGTACATTTCACTAGGGAAATCACATCATTTTCTAATCATTTAATTGTTTGTAGATACAATTACGGAAACGTAACAGGTCACCCTATTTCTTTTCACGTTGAAGATTGTCAACTGTAAAAGTTTCATTCAAATCTGATTGTGTAACTCCGGGAGTATTCCTTGTAAGCATATTTGTTTTGGTGAACTCTTTCGTTCTAGCTCCTATCGTCGATTTTTTTATTATTATTAATCCTCTTCTCATTGATTTTTCCAAGTATGTTACGTTATTTCCCAATTTAACGAGCATAATCATGGATTTCCTGGAAAAGTCGGTTTTCAGATTTATAGTCAAGTGCATTTTCGTCGCCTTGTACGACACGCAGAGACTTCTTTTGATCACAGGCCGGAGAGAATAATACATAGAATCGCGTACATCTTGATATCACATAAGGAGAGGACGGTGGAGGTCTTAATCACCTCATGAAGATGAGTAGGCTTTTTTCATCCTACTTAGTACATAGCTTGTCAGGACAGGACTTTTCTCTATAAACGGAGAATGCGTTTAAAGCCGAGTTAGAGTGCGTCTGAATGTGAGAACAGTGCTGTTGTGAATAAATTTGAATATAATTTTCCTGATATAGAAAGACGTGCCTGTTATCCTCCTCGTTAAATTCCTTCCGTCCTACCTTCGTAAGCGTGTTGATAATTTTTGCTGAAGGGATGTCGAAGGTAGCGGTCGAGGCCTCTATGTACCATCCAATCATTCGTGTAGTGAGACTGAGGAGAACCCTGGAAATCGTGCCATTGTAGTTGGCGTAAGCCTGCGCCAACCCCCAATACTGATACTAAGTTCTTTAGTATTACTTTACTGTGGTCTTCAGTATTAGGCCACATGTGGGTCTCCGCAAGCCAGCTTTCTTCTCACAAGGAACACCTTTGAGCCTGAACACGAAATGACGAGATCTAGAATGCTCTAAATGAACCGAAAGATTCACTTCCAGTTGGTTGAGATAGTTGTTCATTTCACCATTTGGTTTCTTTTCTCAAGTAGATCCTAGAGCCGTTTAGAGATCACATTGTCGCCTAAGAGCCTCTGTTACGTACTTAGAAAACAGTCACTGGTCAAGCTTTGTGATTGCGAAAATTACTAAAATCGGATGTAGGGCCCAAAAATGACACCTGTTAGATGTTCAGAATTTTGAATCGCGGAGTTCTCTACTTAAGCTCCTAAACCAATATAAACTTCACCAGTATTGCTTGCTTGTCTATAAAATCTGTAGTTACTGACTGAGTGTGATAGATCCCAGTTCTTTTCCGACCTTCGTTAGACCAATAGGATTGACTTGAATTCGATAAGGCGTTAACAACTGAGATAGATTGGCTGTAAACTATAAAATTGGCTCCATCCAATCTGCAGTTTTCGAGAAAATGAAGCCTAGTCCTTTGCAATTAGTGATTATAACGTGAAACCATTTTGCTCGTGTGTATCATCTGGAGTAAGCACTGTACTGTAAACATCTCACTAACATAATGCGTGATATTCAAAATAGTGATTACATTTTCCATTTAAACAAAACTATTTTAATGGGTTAGCAACAGTGTCCCATGGCACTAAGTGTGGGTTTAAAACAGTGTTTCCACCTTGTACTGACAATCGTTGGTGAAAATATTTTCAGTGCACATTTTTTTGTACACTATTGTTTATATCCGTGTATAAAAACCGTCCGAAAATCCATGAGCTTGTGTTGTTACTGGCCAAACGTTTCATTTTGCACAAAAAAAAAGAAGGAAAGAAAAAACATTATCACTACCGAATTAGTTTGTGCAGGTAGTTCCACCTGTTTCCTCGTGTTCGTGCTCAAAGGAGTCCCGTAACTATTGATGTAACTATTTCCCGTTGTTTTTCTTCATTATTGATGAGTGCTGTGTACACATAATCTTCACCATACCCTGTGCTTTTACCGTGCCCTATTCGAAATATCTTTTTTGGAGGAATGCACATGGTAACCTAGATTGTATGTTTCGATTGTTTACGTATCGTATAACATTTGTGCCATGTCAGTTACCATTTCAAATATAGTCACGAAAGCGGCTGATTTTTGTCTAAAGAACGAAGTTATTGTACAATAAAGCAATTCTTAGACATTGTCTTCTTTACGCATAACCTTACGAAGGATGTCATTGTTTTGAAAACTAGTATCTCTTTTTATGTTGCTCACAGATTTAAGTAATAAAGTGAAGTAAGTAATGAGACTTACTTGGACGCTCAAAGGAATATGGCTCTGTACATTTCATCTGAATCTCAGCACTGAAAGAATGTACAGAATGACTTCTAACCAAAGTTACACTTTTTTTTTTATAGTATTTACGTCTGTATCTGAAAAGCATCCAAAATGTTTATTTCCTTCAGTTGAATAGAAAATCTATTTTAACTCAACAATGTTTGCTATGAGCATTGTTCTAGTTCGGACAGCTCAATTAGATTTTTTATTTTTTTTATATGGAGTATGTGATAATCATATTGAATGTTGATATGGATTTAACATTTAGTTAAGTGTATACTAATAATATATTTTTGTGACACCAGTAAGACTGCAAAATATTATTTTGTAATGCAGTTTTTTGATGATTTAGTATAATCCAGTGTTGATTGCAAAAAAATTGTCACCACTAACATGTCAAGAAAAAATGCTGTTTTGTTTTTGTGAATGTGTTGCTTGGTATATATTTTTTACATGAAGAAGGAAGCGATAACAACACTAATGTCATTTATCTGTAGTAAATTTATTAATGCATTTGAGAAGATTGAATATTGTAAATGTATTTTTGTATATATTATTTCGTTGCTTAGTAAAGGAAATTTCCATAACATAGATAATGAAATTACTAATTAATTTTGTTAAAGAAAGTTATAGAGTGGTTTTAAGCAGTGATTCCCAGTTAATTTTAACGTAATCATTGGGTACTTCTTTCCGGAACTTTTCAATAAACCACTTAGATCTATTCTTTTTGTTAAGAAAAAGGAATTTGTGCATATAATAGGTCAAGATTTATTTTTTTATTTGAATTTTTTTTTTTTTTTTTTGTCATGTTGTTAACAGTAACTTGAATTTTAACTACATTAGTCTAAAACGTAACTTAATTACTACGTTACCTTAAAGACTTTTGCACCAGTATGATATTTTTCGTAATTCGCTTGATTTTCAACGACTCTTATTCATGGACTCTCCATTAGACGTATGATACTCGTTGCCGTGCAATTTAAGTGTTCTTTGTTGTAATTCCGATAATAGTGCAATGCATGTATTATTAAGATCTTGGTTCAAACATAGGTTCCATCCTTCAAGCTGCTGCTTCGATTAACATGTTAATGTAAGATTATATCACCAGAATCTGGACTTTCTCCATATTACGGTGCTCTTCCAAGGGAGATGTCTGAGCTTATGTAAAAATAAACGTATATTTTTTTCCTACTGTAAATATAGATTTATACCTATCAGTACACGCTTGAAAATAGGGTTCTGTCAATATGTTAGACAATCTCCTAATTCTAATTTCAATAATATAATGGGGTTTGTTGAGTGACTATGGGAATATAAAAGCCCGCACAATTATGAAAGGAATTCCATTGCTTTTCTAATACCAAAATGTTGGTTATTAATTTTGTGGCAACTCTAATTAAGTTTCAGGAAAACAACTGGAAGCATCGTTTCACGTTAAATGCTTGTAACCATATATTTTCTGATCAAACTGGATATATTTTATTAAGGGTATTGTGTTTCACTATCCTGCTGTTTTCTCGTCAATGCAGCTATCGAGACGAGTGCTAAACTTGAAAGGATGGAACAAAATGTAGAAACGTTGTGTTAAAAGAAGTACTTAATATTGGGAAATACTGCTGAAGTATTGTTATATTCCTTATAAGCCATTGATGTTTGTGTGGAGTCCTGTGATGTAATGTTTAATGTTTTATAAAACCTAGTTCATCTTTTGGCCTTGGTAGGTGGTTCAAGAGATACGAGTATGGCAAATTATTGAATCAGTGAAAGTAAAAGTAATTTTGTTGTGCTGTTCATTTGCAATTTTAGTATGAAAGTAGATTATAGGCTCTTTCTCATTTATTATGTTACTAAACAGATTTCAGGTAACACGGGGGTTCATACGTTGTTCTTTTGTGTTAATACGTGTATGTATTTTGTTTCATACAAAATATCAAAAATAGCACATCTGTAAATGTTGTACTGCTGGTTACATGTTTCATAAAATCATTGGAACATTTAATGATATTGTTCTCGTGAACTTCGTCTTCGATAGTTTGTTTTTTGTGTCCATACGTAAAATCACAAGTGATACTACTGATTAATTAAAGTGTGTTTTGTTTTAATTAATTGCTTTGATTGCTTCTACGATAAACATGTTGCTAGCTGTGCCTCCTATATATAAAATGGAGTTAATTAAGTAACCTAAAAAAAAATACATTTCGTCGTCTATTTCTCAATCGTCAAGTCAACAAACATGTTTTCAAGTCAACAAACATGTTTTAAATTCATCGAAACATAACTAGCCTACCCTAATAAGGAGATACAGTTATCTACATCCAGCTTTTATTAAGGTCAAAGCAAATTGAAATATATGTCTTTGTGTACATGCATGTGAAAAAAAAAAGAGGGACCACTTCGATGTGTAACGAGGCATCTTGATCTGGGCTTCTCAGAGAGTAGTGAAACAGTAGACAAGTATATAGTTTTTTGTTTTTTTCACACTGAAAACGCTGCTACCATTTCAAAGGAGGGAAACGTGTGGACATATCATACATAATCTAATCTATAGTGCAAACCATTTCCAGGTGTACAAGGACGAACAAAACAAAATGTAATTATTTACTTTCATACTTAAACAGTTTTCAGCAACTTCTACTGTAAAATAGCATAATTCTGTATTATATTTTTACTAATTTATGGTCCTATTTCCTTTGGAATTCCGTATTTTTTTCATTTGCTATATGTTTATGAATACATATAGCAAATGAAGATCATTTTTAACTCCATATCCGACAAGTTCTTCCTCTTCATATACAGGCACACATTTGGTAATTTAGCTTAACATTCATGTAATTTTACTGTGTTCGCTAAAACAAATAATCAGCAGAAAACTTTCCAGTCTTAGAATGTGCTGATCCTTTGCGTGCACAAAAATTTCATATTCAGTAAACATATTTAGCTAAGAGAGATGGGTCATTATTCCTTATTGATAAATTTGCTTTTTAGTTTTTGGTATGTTGATTCGTTTAAAGCACAAAAAAAGCTTGTTAGCTATGAAATGTATGAGTAAAAGAAACCTTGTGGTATGAATATGCCGTGTAATTACTACTTTTATTGAGATCTGTTCAAAGCAATTCCAAACGCATCTCAGTATAATGTATTTACATTTCAAGTATTTCTTTCTCGTTTCCTTTACAGATATTTATTTCAAGTTTCTGTAATTGGTTATCTTTCAAAGGCTGTTTAGACGTTAAGTTCGGCTTAACGACTATTTTCTGTTTACGTATTATTTTGATAATTAATTTTGAATATATTATATTTAGTTTTGTCACTTAATTCACCCAGATTTTGACAGTCTTCGTTATTTTCCGTTAAAATTGAGGGGTGGAAAAGCTAGGGAGCCGTGAGCTGTGTCCAAAACTACATAGTGCGTACTTCGAGTATGTACTTCCCAAGAAGTGATGTCACAAGCTTGCTTCAAAAGCTCCAAGTTCGCAAGTGCACGAGTACGTAGTTCTTAGTGCGCTAAGTAGTAGTCTTGTGCAGTTACGATGGCACACCGCACAACTTAAGTGATCTGTACTGACTAGATTTGAAGGAAAACAAATACCGGTAGTGAAAGTTAATGTCAATGTTATGTTGAAAAATTTACATTATCGTGAACCTATTGTGTTAGGACTTGCTGTTCAATAGTGGAAGACGTTATTACCAGTAATGTATCAAAAGCTTCTAAGATATTTTATACCCTTGTAGAATAGTATACTTTTCATTAGAGTGTAAAATCTGAGAGGTGGTGAATTATCTCTAGTCTAATTCAAGCTTTAGTATAAGTAGTGCTTTTATGAAAGAAAAACAAATAAATTATACAAGGAGAAATTATAATCTGAATGAGGGCATGATGCGAAATAATGAATTAGTTAGTGGTAAGTCCCATGATTTTACATCACATTCTGCAATCTACACATCCGAAATAAGGAAAGTAAGAACATTTGAAGATATTGAACGCAAATATAACAGAAGTAGCTAATGTAAAGAATTACCCATATCAAGATTCAGTTAAGCTGGATTCCGTGCAGAAAGTACATATTTCAGCTACTTGCTGTGTCAAAATATTATGCAAGGGTATAAATGGACAAAAATATCTTACTGCTGAGACTGATTATTTCTGACAGCTGACATTCTTTCACTTTGAACACCGTAACTGCAGTTATTTCAATGCAGTTTGATTCGCTCCGCAACAAGGAACTATCACGTTCAAGGAAAATGGTTACAACACGAAGATGATTCCCTTGTAAATAAATAAATATATGCAATATTTGTCTCCATGGCGTAAACAGACCGTAGACCCGCTCATGGCATAAAACTGTCAAGTAGTCACTTTGTGTGCAAGGGCACATGAAAATGTATTAGAATTTTGTAAATAAAGATTATATTTGTTTTACTCGGTTCCGAAAATGATTGAGCTATGCTTTTATGTACAATTGGATATTCTCATGCAGCAATCATAGAAGAAGTTCATTATATTCTTTGCACCACTTGTACATAATATTTGGACACAAGTGCTAGTATTTATCATTTTGACAATAATTTATATAAAAAAGCTTATTGTTTGGACTATGCACGACAATTATTGCAAAATTCGAACTAGACCTAATGATTGATTTCAAATAAAATGTACACGGTATGTAAAGAATATCGTAAAGATTTTATCGTATCCACAACGCCCAGTTTAACTGAGTGGCGCCATTACTGTATAATTTATTATTTGGTAGGTAGAGACAGGTAGAGCAAATAACAGGATTGGTGCTTGGATGTTATTCCTTCACCTTTCATTAAAAAATACAAGTTCATAGAGCTAATAAAAAGGATGGCCGAGGACGCAGACGACGGCTGGAACTGCAAAGTCAGCGGACCAAAACAGAATAAAAGGCGTCGACTCGCAGCAGAAGCCACTATTTCACTACCAGAAATAGTCATGTCAACTCTCCTCTCTTCCCACACCTTGGTCAAATCCGCTACGGGATGGGCAATCCTATCTACCTTGGTCAGACCTGCTACGGGGTGGACCAACCTACCTACCGCCTTACCTGCTACGGGATAGGCAAAACTCCCCAAGTCCAGATCCACTACGGGATGGATGGTACTTTCCTTCATTATGGCCCCAGCCTGCTACAAGTATGAGGGCCTCCTTTCTCAGCCAGGCAACAACCTGTTGTCTGGGCCATCGTCAACAGCAAACCAAGGAACTGTTAAGAAAAAAAAAATGAAAATTTAGCTCAACAATAAGTCTCAATAGTTTTGTGTGGAAAACTCTTTTTATTAACTTTGTAAACTTATATTTTTTAATAAAAGATGAAGGGATAAAATCCAAACATCAATCCTGTTATTTGCTCTACCTGTCTCTACCTACCAAATAATAAATTATACAGTAACGGCGCCAGACTCAGTTAAACTGGGCGTTGTGGAGGCAATTAAGGCGTGCATAAGCTAAAATCTTTATGATATAGTGGTAGGCCTAACTGTGTATTCTGTAAGCATAATTTTGAGTATTACAAAGCAAGTTAGATAAAAGTTGTTTTTTTTTTTTTTTAGTGCAACTTCAAACACTTTCGTCTTTAATCTAGGATCCTTCTGTGAGGACTGAAAATGGACAAATACGTCAGTGGCATACCCGAGTGATAGGTTAACACAACGCGGATTAATAATACGTGTTTTAAGAGGAAAATATAACATTTTATTATTATTTTTCATTATAACAAAATTTTTTCTTTAACAAACATTTTATAATTAATTATAGTGCTGTTAGTAATCAAACATTAATAATTTAGGCCTGCATTGAACATCCAAGCTAAACATTTTCGTGCTTCATCCGCCATTGGATTGCGGTCAAGTATGCAACAAAAATCAATTTGGTGAAGTACGTACTGGAAGTGTGCATTCACGAGTACTTATTTCAAGTGTGGAAATTCCAAGTGTATACTTGGCTTTTGGACACAGCCTAAGCGCCAAAACCGTATGTTATCTGTTAGTTTCAGTAGGGCGCTCACCGCTCTTCGACATAAACCGCTGTTATCTATGAAATGAAATTGAAGCTTAAAATATGATATATACTTTTCCACTCTTCAATTATATGTGCTTCAAATTTTCTTGCTTGTAAAGCTTGACTGATATAATGCATTTACTACCATTAAACTTTTCTATGTTCGTATATAGATATTTTTTTTCTTAGTAGTAGTAGTAGTAAATTAAAGTGAGTTCGATTGAGAGTTTACAAAGAGACTACTTTTAAAATGCTTTTCAATTTCTACACATGTATTTCTTTCTACTTGGTATCTAAATATCTTTATATTATTTTTATATTTGACCACAAATGGTTTCTGCATGTGCGTACAGAAATCCCATTCCTTATTTTTGATACGTTACCTTCTGGAGTGATGAATGTTAGGTAGAAACTCATAAAAGTGAATATACGTAATTTACCTTCATTTTCTTAAAAGCCTAATGTTCAAATTCTGTTTGTTTTTTCAAATAAAAAAAAATATGCTTTATTTGTGTAATGCCATTCCTTCTGTATTATAATTTGGTAGTAATCTCGCAGTTGCAGAATTTCCTAACTTCACCTTATGTTTTGAAACTTGAGGTAAAACCAATATACCATGTATGTATTAATTTTTGTGGACACACTTTACACTGTACAGTAATGCACTTTGTGCATTGGTTAATAAACATAAAACAAAAGTGAACAGCGTATTATTGAGATTTACAGTTTTAAGAAATCCAGATAATCTGGGGTAATTTGAACGATTTTTTTAGTTACTTTTCTGTGCAATAGTTATAAGACTAATTAATAAACTATTAAAAGACATTTTACCTTATGTCCGTTTTGAGTGTAAATGTAATATTGCGATTTAAAACACATCTCGTAGTGCACTTTCTGTGTTTATAATACAAACTAATTCTTCTACAATATTCGAAATACTTAAAAACAACAACAACAATAGTGACAGTATTTGTTGAGAGATGCAGTGCGAGACTTTCGACTT
This sequence comes from Lepisma saccharinum, assembly GCA_022664845.1. Classification (NCBI taxonomy): domain Eukaryota; kingdom Metazoa; phylum Arthropoda; class Insecta; order Zygentoma; family Lepismatidae; genus Lepisma; species Lepisma saccharinum. Next base: position 17,560 of record JAGDQP010004805.1, read on the forward strand.
CTCTTCTTCATGTCAAAGAGCCACAAGATGATGGTTGGTACTTCTAATTAATACTTCTTGAAATACACCAAAATATTTCAAAGACCTTAAAGCAAATACTCTCGGGAGAGTTAAGATGCTCCAGTCCAGGGCTTGTCTCTTTTGTATAATAGAGCCATAGACCTCATAATAGATAGACTTAGCACGCTTCACCATTTCTGTCTGCGCTAAAACTAATGGTTTTTTGTACATTATTTTGAATTCTCCCGCTAGGTAACTCTGGTATAGACCTCATATTCTATTGAGGTCAATGGCAGAGCTACCTAGCGGATGAATTCAAAATCACGTGCTCCTGTACAAAAACCCATTGGTTTTAGCGCAGACAGAAATGGGGAAACGTGCTAAGCCTATCTATTATGAGGTCTCTGGTAGAGCTATACCCAGTCTTTATCCCTTGCAAGAGTTAAAACATACCAAAGTGTACTAACTAAGCAGAGCATGTATCTCCAAAGAAGGATACTCATAAAGCATACAATATATTAAAACTCTTTATGTGATCTTGATCAGAAAGTTCTGTTGCGCGAAACACTCATACATTTCCTATGTTGCAAATATAAAATGTGATGTGTTAGTTTACATCATGTACAACTAGATGTTGAGTGAAAAAGTTAACAGTGTTTTTGTATAATTGAAAATAATATAACAATAATGTAATTTCCAAAGAATACAGTACAGTATAATAATCCAAAACATTTACATCCTTGTAATGTATAAAAATTACATTTTTTACGCTCCCAATCTATTAACAAGAGTTTCAATAAGAATTATTCGCCTATTCATAATTATAAATTTGCTAAACGGCATTGATTAGCTTTACTTACCTGTTAATGCCATTTAATTTTGTTAAATAACTTAATATTTCATTATTTAAATCTTTTAGAATTATATTATTTAACTACTTTTGTTACCCAACATGTTCTCCTTTTTTTCGTGTAAAAGTTTTTGACTCAAAACAAATGTTAATGGATGTACACAATCTGATCTTCCATTATGTTTCAACTAATGAAATAAAACCAAATAAGAAAACAATCATAACGTCTTAACAACATAATTATCGATATTGGATATAAACATGATCATCATCATGTTCATGGTCCATAACAACATTACAGACTGGATGTTTCTGGCTCTTTTGCCCGCTGGAAATACAAGAAGCCTGATTACCAGTGTGTTACGTAGTAATTTGGTCTTGCCAATTGGGTGGTAATGGCGTTTTCAGATTCATCTGTTTATCTTCGTTTGAACGCGGGCAGTTTGTAGGGACCAGAGAAATTTGTCACTCCACCACCAGGTAGCCAATAATACACTTCATTCTTTTGGGAGTAACAGTAGCAAGGGTATATGCCAAGAATATAAGAATTCCAGATGACATTAGTAGCACGTAAACAGTAAGTGAATCTGGCGACTGACAAGGATGGTAACCACCCAACGAAGGGAGACTGTGCCACAATTCACAAACAAGTGCGTCTCAATCTATCAGTCTCAGCATATACTACATTCCATAAGGCTTGGTCTTCGTCAGCTGACACGCGGTACCATTACTGACATCCCTGAATCACATACTGGATCTCACATGGGACAAGATGACTAGTGTGTCGCCCGATCTAATGAAACACTTTTCGAGAGGCAGTCCAGTCCGTGTGTGGAGGAGACCGCATGAAAATATGGATTCATCCTGTGGACAAGGTGTTCTTCAAGCTGGAGGTGATTCCGTACTGGTGAGAGGTGTGTTCTGTTGGAGCTCGCAAGGACTACTATAATAGTAACTGGAGACACAGAGGTCGTTGCTTACCATGTACTGGTCAACCTTCTACGCTACCTGTGTTTCTTAATGAGGATTGTGTGTCCCAGTAGGATAACACAATTCTGTATATATCGCTTCTCGTCTTCGCATTACAGTGCTTTCGTAAAAGCTTACATGAATCTTAAGATAGATGATGTTTTCAGTTCTGTAATTATGTAGGTGGTCAAACAGATAATGGATTAAATAGGCCTAGAATGGAAACGTCCATCCTACCTGTTTCTCAGGATGATGGATGGATGATGTCAATAGCTAACTTTAATGTTTCGTGTTAATATGGATAATCATAAAACCAGTATAGGATATCATAGATGGCCACAACATAATGACCAATAGCTAATCTTTCCGGTACAATATAGTTTAGAGAATTTCATTGAAATATAATTTGCTTGTTTCTAATCAAATTGTAATTATTTTAGTTGTTGAGTTCAAGTAAACAGCAGTGTAATTAATCAACAACGTTTTATTATCTTGTCTGCATTAAAGCAGCGTTCCATTCCATTCCATTTATATAAAACAAACTCTTTATATAATTACAATATTAAGTTTCTGTTGCAGAAATATGTGTCTTCATTTTCTCTTCTGATCACCTTTTCAATAACTGGAATATATAAAAGTTAAACTTGCGAAATTATGTTTATGTTCTAGAATAATGAAACAAAAAAAGCAAATTTTAAATTACTATTGTTTGGTATTCGCAAAACTCATTAACTTAGTAAAGAATAACTTTCAAAATTCAACCTCTATATCTATCCTATTAGTCTGCATATCTTAAAGAAACTCTAAACATTATTGATTCTGATAATACTGTTAAAGAAGTAACAATTAGAGCTGATTTTCATGAAAGCTTGCGTTGCTTGCTTTGCTTGCAATTTGGGTGAGTAGCCAATTGAGACACCTGTTTTATTGTAAGGTACGTGCAACACGTGTTTCAATTGGTTATTATCACAAGCAACGCATGCTTTCTTGAAAATCAGCACTTAGAGATTTGTTTTACTTCTGCCTACTCAGCTGTGTCATTTTCAACGAGAAGCAACAAAGTTGTAAATTTCCGGGAAATTTTAATAAACTGACTACACCTGGCATCCCTAGAGAGGAAAAAAGAAAAGGAATCAAAACAATATCATCACAATTACATTTTACATACAATGAGCTTTCGACAATTAGAATTCGCATTTTAAATTTCAGTGTTTCCGAGTGTAGTCAGTTTGTTTTCGGACGTTTTCAACTTTGTTCTTTTTCGTTGAATATGGCATAGCAACTCCACACTAACGTTCAGGGTGTCTACCACCCTGGAAAACCTGGAATACTCAGGAAAATCTATAATTTATGAGGGAAATTTATGAGATGGACCTGTCCACAGTTCGTGAGCGCACTGCCCGATCAAGGCAGAGATCGTGGGTTCGATTCCCACCGCTGACCGGATTTTTTCAATGTGTTTAAATCCTCTATTTTAAAGAAATTATATTTTTTTTTCACTTGTGAAATAACAATAATGTAGAAGATGCTTGGATTGGGTGGTGGTGGGATTAAAACAAAATGTCATTGTGTATTGTTTACATGTTCCACTATATACCGGTCTTCATTCAGGAGAATGCCATCTGGTGACCCTGCGAGTCTAAGGACTCAGGAAATTTGGAGAAAAAAAATATAATAGAAAACCTGAATAACTTAGGGAATTTCAAGTCAAAAAATTAGTAGACACCATGAACGTTACTACCAGCGTTCATTATGATGTTGAAATTATACGTATAAAAAAGATAAAATAAGTTACATTATGGAGTACCAAGACAGGTGTACACGAACATCACAACACACAAGAAAAGCGGTTACGTTTCGCAGAAGCGTGTTCACATGGCAGGAGAGAAAATGGACTGGTGCTTAGGAGTCGCCACATTTCGACTCCTTAGCATCAGTCATATCTGTAATTATTATTATATAGTAGCTGAAGAACCCGCCCGTTGGCACGGGATGAATTAAATGTGTTGGCAACACTAACAGTTGTACTACTACTAACGCAACAGTTTTCGAGTTCCCATTTTCCACTCTTTAAATTTGTTGGTAACATTGACCACTGCTCTATGAGATATACCAGTAACAAAATACCAAATTTGGTGCGGAACCGTGTAAGGGAAATTTGAAATATTAAATTTTAGAAATAGGTTGGCAGCACTGGCGACTGGGGTGCTTGCGGCGTATGGAGTATATCTATGACCTATCCCAGTACCTGAATGTAAATTTGGCGCAAAAAGTACTATGGTGTGGGAGCAATTTTAACTATTTAATTTTTGAAACTGGTTGGTATCACTGATAACAAAGACTCCTGCGGCGCATGGATTTCCCCTATGACCTGCTCTTGTAGCTAACTGCCAGATTTGGTTCGGATACCTGTGTGGGAGCTATTGGAGAGTTTTCCTATTGTGTTGATTAATGTTTATCCCAAGTTTGATGCTGATATGTCCAACGGTTTGCAAACAATTTTTTAATGTATTTTCGAAGAAGATTGCAACACTGGTAACCAGGGTGCATTACCTTTAGCGGAATACATCTATGAACTGACCAAGTACTTAAGGAACACATACGAAAAAATTGGTGGAAATCAATGCGGATGCATTTTGAAAAAGTTTTTTTAATTAGTTGGCAACACTGACACTTTCGGTGACTTAAATGCCGTAGTTAAAGCTGAATCCAAATGGGTTAAAATGCTAATTGTTACTGCAGGATTGTGTGCAGGCACTTTAGGGGCAGTATTCTGTCCCAAAAGTGTCTGCACACAATCCTGAGGTCATTACTGGCTTTTCATTAAAACTAATTGTACCCATTATTGAAGAGCGAAACGATCTTTGGTCCGTGAAAGTTCATTTCTGTTTTCCTGGACTGAAATTTGAATAATTGACGTAAAACGAAAAAGGCGGGAAACCCTACTTGGATTGACCTTTAATTCTTGTAGATCCTAAGGAACCAAATTTTGTTCGAATCCGTCAAGGAGTGTGGGTTTCTATAGCATTCAAACACATCGACATTGAATTTGTATGTATATCGAGTATTATTATTAATATATAATATTACATAAAAGTAAGATTGAACTTACATTTTCGAAATGTACCGCCTTAATATCTATGAAGAAAGCATGTAAGCTTTAGATAATAAGTTTCTTTCTCATGCTCGATGAGTAGCCATGCAGATCTTTAATGACGTGGAGAAATGTTGCAGTCAGTTACACAAATGGATTTGGTGCAAGAATATGTTTCTGCATTTACTGTAGCTTTCTTTTTTTTTAAAAAAAAACTTTTAATTGCGTATTTTATTCATTTACTATTTTTAATTGTCAGTGGTAAGATAATTCAAAGTGTCATCAAGGCACCTTCTTGCAGTCAACACTGTTCCTGCGGATACTAACAAGGAATAATAGGGAAGTAACACCACCCATGTACATCAATTGATAGGTCTCACTGAGTATACAATAGTATAATGCCAAAATATTAGAATGCCCAAATATATATATTACGAATTATGGCCGCTAGAGGGCCAGGAGGTTTTTAGACTCTATCTCGTGTCCTGCTCTACCAACGATCACCGTTCTTGATTCTATGTATTCCTCGTAGTCCATAAAATCATGTTTCTAAAGAACAAGTAACGTCACCTATAAAGAGAGCTTCCGGGTACGAAAAGTCGTTGGTAAAGCACATCAACTACCTTTAATACTACAAGTGTTCATTGCGTACACATTGTATGTTGCAGAAAGATTGCATAATGTGATAAGTTCTGTAAAAAATGCAAAGTTTAGTTAATGAATGTGATAACAAAGAAAATAAATGAATAAAAGAAAAAGGCTGAGAACAATATTAACATATTAGAAATGTAATATGGAATCATCCTTCTTCCTCTAATTTCGAGAAATGAGAATTGTGGTGACGAATAGAAAGCAAATATCATTTACAAATTGAAAACAAGGTCTATCTACAGGTTGGTCTAAATAACTTAGCTTTTCTAATCTATATGAAAAGACACCTGCTTTTGAAGAGTGTTCAAGTCTTACTTGAAGAGTAAAGGTTAAATAGCGTAACTACGAGACATTTCTAATATATTAAGGGCAGTTAATGCACTTTTCCAGTGACTTTTCGTATCCTGAGTTCTCTGTGTAGGTGGCGCCATTTATGCTTTTAATGCATATGATTCACTGGACTACAAGGAATACATAGCAACAAGAACGATGATCGTACAAGTGATCAATAGAGCCTAAAAATATCCTGGCCCTCTAACAGCCGTAACTGTGTTAGATATATTTGGGCAATCTAATATTTTGACATTATACTATACTCGATGATACTTTTCAATTAATGTACAATATGTGTGGAGTCACTTTCCTACTTCTCCTAAGTCAACTCATTGGACATCGGTAACCGTTACAGATACTACGTACGACTTATCAAATTTTATGTGTCTTTCGAAAGTCCTGTAATCGATATCAGTACAGGTTCCTTATACGTCTTTATTTTTAAAGTTCCACACTTGTCTTCTTCATTACTTAGAATAGGATCCTCCTGTTCATTCGAGAGAGTGTCTTCTCCAACTTGACCACACTGACAACTGTGTCGCCCAGAGTAACTCTATGATCTGACCCAGTACCCAAATTTCAAGTTTGGTGCAGATACGAATAATCGTATGGAAATAATTTGAAGTACTAAATACTGTATTTGAAATTGGTTGGCAACACTGACAATGCGTTTTCCGGGGTGCACTTCTATGAACTTTCCCAGTATCAATTGCAAATGTATTCAAAAGTTAGTTAAATCAATGGACGCGTGTAGATTTGTATGAATAAAAAGATATTTGTATACATTGAATTTTAAAATAGGTTAGTAACACTGACAAGTAGAGTGCTTGGGGACGGAGACACTCACATTATATTCTTATTGTGTCGATTAATGTTTATACCAAGTTTGGTGCGGATACGTTCAACAGTAAAGAAACAATTTGAAAAATTGATTTTTTTTTAAAAAAATGTGGCAACACTGACAACAATACCCTACCCAGAATAGGAAAATATTGTATCGTCGTCGAAAATACGTACGCGTGCAAAGTTTGAAGTCGATTGGATATGTGAAAGTAGGTCAAAATTAACTTAACAAGATTTCACTTTGACAAATCAACGAATTGCTAAAGCTTATAAAAAAATAAATGATAACGCTAAAAAGCACAAACAATTAGTGTAATAATATTTCAGCCAATCATTTTCATCTATACTCAAGTGCATCGATTCTGTGTAATCCCCTCCGGAAAACAAAAATACTTTGGAGAAGAAACGTTAACTTAAACTGAAGAGAAAGTAAAAAATAAACAAATCCTTGACGTGCCGGAGTTAAGAAATTTGCAACGCGACTTAGTATTTGGGATCCGCAGCTACAAGAAAGTTTCATTTGTTAAGACGGAACGTACACTCACAATTTTAATATCATCATTAAGCGAAACATTTGACACAAATATCATTAGCAGAGTAAGTTAAATATTTAGGTAGATAGAAATTTAAACTTTAATCAATACAAAAATAATTTATAACAAAAAGTGTTTAAAGCATTCAATGTTCTCCCGTCAATGGTTACAACAAAATTTGGAGGACATTCTCAGATCATATTATTATTTATAAAAACATATTTCATTCCAACTTATTTCATTTCAAGATATGTCTGTTTCTTGAACAGTCTCAAAACCTAGAATGATCATAAGTTGAAGCTAAATATAAGACTAGAGAAGGAAACTTATCAGAGGAAAACTGTCAGTTTTAATTTAGAATATGGACAGAAATTCAAAATAGAACTTGGGAAATGTTTAAGTGTCTTTGAAAAAATAGAAGATCAAGTGCAGAAAAAAAAGTATTGACTGAGATAATAAGAGTGACTATAATAATAAGTACAGTGTAATAGCAGGCGTAATAAAGAAAAAAGAGAGCAAAATTTCAAGGGTAAAATAGTATAAATAGGACTGAATACATAGAATTAATAAAACCTTAAGGAAGAAAATAAGGGAGTATGTGCCAAATTACAACGGAAATCTTGTTTAGAAAATAATCGAGGAAAGTAACAGTTTGAAGAAACCCGAACAGCAGCTCATCACAGGAAAAGCGCAAATGATGGATGTTAAGAGACACGATGATATTGTAACTAGAAATAACTAAGAAATTATAAAAGTATTTGAAAGTTTTTGTAAAGAATTGCACTGCTTCGACGAAGAACTAGGAAACGAAGAAAGAGAAGAAAATGATGTAAAAGTTCTTACCGAATATGTAATGAAAAAAGAAGTGGATAAACTAATTAGAGGGATGAAAACGGAAAATCGCCAGGAGATGTTGAAATGGGAAAATGAAAAGATGAAAGAAGAAGAACTTGTCAAACTATTCTGAATGTGCCCAATGAAAAGACAAATACCTGAAATTTGAACAATGCTATTATTATTCTTTTTCACAAGAAAGGGGACAATAAATGCATTGAAAATTATAGACCCATTAGTTTATCATCGTTTTGTACAAAATGTTTACTAAACTAATTCTGAATCGTATTAAACGAGACAATGGATTTTAATCGGGGAAAAGAACAAGCCCGAATTTCACAGAGAATTTAGCACAATGGACGATATACAAGTCTTGAATGAGCTTGTGGAAAGGAGTAATGAATATGAACTTGTATCATATCTAGGATTCACAGATTTTGAAAAAAAAACTTCGATTCGATCTCTTTTTACAACAGTACTCAAACTACTTGCGCACTAAGATATCGACGGTCCACACATGTAATTTCTACAAAACATATATTCGAACATGTGTGATTAGACTACTTTAAGAAAGTAAAAAATTAATGTTGGAAGAGGGATACTCACCAAATTATTTCTACGGTTCTGAGGACGTGTTCAAAAATTTAAATTAGCATATGGTTTAAAAATTAATGGCGAATGCCTAAATCACTACAATTCGCTGTTGACATAATTCTCCTTTCTTCAAGTGCAGAAAAACTGTAAACCAGAATGAAAGAATTAAGCAATGAGTTTGAAAATAGGAATTGAAACAGAAGAAAGTAATGTACAACCATAGAGTTTTATCTGTTCTAGGTGTACAACCAACATGCTTAAAATATATAAATTCATGGAGAAACAATTGGCGAAGTTGATGAGAATGTTTATCCAGGACAACTTAAAACACCGAATGCTAAGATGACGGAGAGAAAAATAAGAAGATGTAACACAGCTAAGAACTCGTTTGGAAGAACCAAGCACCATTAATCTGAAAAAAAAGTTACCAATATATCTTAAGCGTAAAGTGTTCAATCGGTATGTTCTACCTGAGATAGTGTATTGCTGGAAATGTGCAAACGACAAAAAGATTAAAAGCAACACAAAGAGCAATGGAAAGAGAGATATGCTAGGAATAAGTAGGAGAGACAAGAAGACAATGGATTTACTCTCAAACAGATGTAGAAGTTGTGATCAAGACAGCGAAGAAGATAGATCGAGTACAAAGCTAGAAGAAGAGATGGAAAATGGACGATAAATGTTCTACAGAGAAAAAGCTGTGATAAACTATTCTTTATGGACCATTTTAGTAACTTTTGACTTTGGCCTGTCTCCACGGGATTCGGCCCAGAACCTTGGACCACACGACTACCTCGGTCGATGGATTCCCAGAAAAAAGAAACAAAGTAGGCCTACTAAATGGTAGATGAAGTTAAGCGTTTTTAGGATCTATGTGGATGAGAATGGTAGCTGAGAAACTTGTGGGGAAAGTGGGGGAGGCCTTCATCCAGCAGTGGATAGAAAAATGACCCAATAGATGGTGTAGATTATTTCATTCCAAGTATAGAATATGCTTTAAGTGTAGTTCCTGGTAAAATAAAAAATTGAAATAATTAAATATTGGAAAGCCCTTACATTAGCATTATCCGTTAGCATGAATAGCAACTCCAATTTACCTACAGATTTAGAAACAAAACCAGAAGAAAACTTCTAGCATCTAAATTTGTTCTAAAATGTAAGCATTGTAAGAATCATCCATTTAACCTAGAATTGATCAATCACACAAAACACTGTACTAAATCAAAGTATAGCAAGACAATTTCGAAGGGGTTAAGAACGTTATTGGTAGGAGAGTATTCAATGGCATATCAACCTTCTAAAACCAGAAATTTAAAATCCCATGGCTTTTAGAAATTATCTGGAAGTATATTATACTAAATATCAACATATGAATGAATACCGGGACGGAATGAAAGATTATGATCTCACATATACGGATGTAAGCAGCACATTATGAATGGAAGGAATTAATGATGAAAAAAAGCAACTATCAACCGAAGTATAGAACAAACATAACCTTAAGTATATTTTGTGCGGAATGTTATGCTATTTTGAAAAGTCCGGGCTATTGTTTATCATTATCATGAACTAAAATCTTAATATAAAAATTCAGAAATATTCTTCGTGTCATATTGTAAATTTTCAATAAGTATGTAGTGTATTCAAATGTTATATGAATGTACATAGCATCTACTGTAATTGTGTAAATGCCTGCTGTAGGTTAAATAAATAAATAAATATAAATAATGCCATTATTGCGCTAGGAGGACTCAAATTGTAAAATAAATAATGTGCTGTACTTACATCTTTTGTAGTCCTCGTTTAAGAAAACTATTTTGATCACATCACTCTGATACTTTTGGGTCACTAACGTGAGCCCTTCATCAGCTGAAATTACCTTTATTTGGTTAAATATGTAAGTGGATATGGAAAATACTGTAAAAGGTACTGGAATACGAAATTTCCAGCATATAAATTACATCACAACAATATACACTTTAACAAAAAAAATATTGTATATAACACCTTTTTACAGTATTTTCCATATATATATATTAAAACAAAAAGTCGTTTCATCCAATGAAGATCTCAGATTAGATACCAGAAAGTACCTAGTGATGTGATCAAAGAAGTTTTATTAAGTGAGGACTATAAAAAGATGTACCGTAGGTATGTATGTACATTATTTATTTACAATTTTAATATTAACAGTTTCTCAATACTGAAAGCAATGGAAAAATCTTATGAATCCATGTATATGAATCATCCATCCAAATATTAGAATTATTACACTTGAACAAAAGAATGGAAAGAAAAATTCATTAAGTCATAGAGCCTTGAAGTTGGATACGGCAGATATAATTGCAGGTTAAGCAAGAAATTTATCGACAACTACAAACACAAAATGATATCTCTTACCAGGTGTATGCATAAGTTTTTGCCGGTTTTTTGGTAAAGAAAACACGTAATTTTCAAGGGAAATTAATTTTGTTTTATTCAAAATATTGGCCATCGGCTTCTACACATTTCGCCCATCTTTCAGGTAATTGATGCATACCATGCCAGAAAAACTGCTTGTCTTTTGCGGCAAACCATTCGTCGAGCCATTTTCCAACGTCTTCGAAATTGCTGAAGTGCTGCTCTGCGAGCGCGTGCCCCATTGATGCGAAGAGATGATAGTCAGATGGCGCCAGGTCTGGGGAGTACGGCGGGTGCGGAAGGGTGTCCCATCCAAGCGATTTCAAGGTGTCTTTCACTGGTTTTGCTGTGTGAGACGGTGCATTGTCGTGTAACACAATCACTTTGCCATGTCTTCGGGCCCATTCCGGTCGTCTTTCGATCAATGCGTGATTTAAATTAATCATTTGTGGGCGATAGCATTGTGCATTAACGGTTTCG
>JAGDQP010004805.1:29540-53065 GCA_022664845.1 Lepisma saccharinum
AATTGTCGAAACCATGTCTCACATGTTCTAATCGATGGAGCGTGTTCACCATATGTTTTTACCAGCACACGATGACTTTCAACAGCCTTTTTCTTTTGATTAAATAAGAAAAGCAATGCGTGCCGTAAATGTTCTTTTTCAGGCACAAACTTCGACATGATCACTGAACGATAAAAAAAAGACGCTAGTGTTTGGCGGACTCAACTTGTGTGTGTTTGTAGTTTAATGTCAGACGAACAAAATGACGTATGTGTCAAATGAATACGCTGCGTACTTTTCGTTGGCGCCATCTCTTAGTTAAACCGGAAACTATTTATGCATACACCTGGTATGCATTGCCTAGAGCACGGGAAAAAATTCTACTTGTTTGGGAAGATACAATAAAGAAAGAATTATCAAATTCACTTTTTTTTTCATTAAATTACGTAGAAATTTCAAAACTAACACCGCGTTTTATATAGGTAAACATGTCTCGAAGTATTATAGTATTTTATTTGTAGACCAAGAAATGAACGTTCTCAATTAAATTGCCATTTCTATACAATGAAAATGGAATCATCTCCATTATGTGAATGTAAGTATGAGGAACATTATATATATATATATATATATATATATATAGACTATATAGACTATATAGACTAATTGCCCTAGTCAGGAATAAGGAAAGGTAGAGAATATTAATGACTAAATTATCAGTAAATATTATTTTTTAGAAAGACAATACAAGTGAAAAGCCACTGTAAATTGAAAAAGTAAAGTGAAAAGGATGGGAACGAAAAACCTAAATATAAGTTGATAAAGAGAATATGGAGAAAGTAACAAATTATTCTAGCACCCCAGTAGGACTGAATAAAATATTAAGGTGACGTAAACTATAACATATGAAGAATTCAGATAAACAAAAATTAAGTTGGAGTAAACGAAATATTATGTGATAGAGAAAATCAAATGGTGAATTATAAATAAAATAAAAAACACACTAGAGGGCACCTCACACCATTTTAAACAAGAGGACTAGCAACGCCCTGTTTATGGAAAAACAAACCTAACCATTATTCTGGTAACCTCCATTTTATACATGTCAGCAAGTTTTTTTTTGAGACTACAGTGGAGAGAAATTTCTACACGGAATTAATTGCAATTTAAAAGGATAGAAATGGCAGATATTACACACGCAAGAAATTTATTTCTACGAGGAATGGTCATTATGTATTTATTCGCTTTCTCTTCGCTATATACTCAGATACCAGGTAAAGAAGCGTAGAGTTTTCTTATCTCATTTTATTTAACACACACTGTTAAAGAAATCAGACACATTAGCAACATTTGGTACCATAAAGTGAGATTTTGAAAAAGGAACATGCTAGAATATGCGTATATTCTGTAATATCTGTATTTTTCAAATAAAATTCTGACATTTGTTAATTAGGATAGATGGGAACATTGCTCCTTTTTAGGAGTACTGGCAATACTGATGCGTATTGTGTTGTATAGTGTCTGAAGAATGAATAAACAAATCCAAATACCTCATCAAGTTCGGCAATTAGTACGAAACTAATGGCAATTTTATTAGCTTCCTGTGCACAGACAATGGGGTTTAGTTGGAAATATTAGAAACCTCAAAGGTTAAATAACCCTAGTACGTTTTTTTTTCGCCATTCAACACAGAACAACAGAGTTGCCATATCTAAATAGATATATAGAGAAAGATAACACGGAACAGTTTACGAGCAGGTTGCTCAATGTTTAAACACCTACCTCTCACACCACACATTTCATTTCTCCTTAACTTACTCTAGATGGTAAACCGGGACAAAATGCAAGTTTTTAAATGTTCCCTTGATTAATTATATATTGCCTAATGCATCCTTTTTGGAACTGCAATTGGTGTACTAGTTGCTTCCGAAGTATAGTATTCACCCAAGTCGAGAAGGTTAGGTTATGTAAAGTTAGCTTAGTATATATAAGGTTAGTTTATTATTTATATCATTCTAAGCACCTAACACAGTTACGTTATTTTATAAATTATAAGCCTGATTAATTATACCAAGACATCTAAAATAAGCACGTAAATCTAGAGGCTAGCCTACGTTATGCTTACTACACTGCTTGCCATAAAAAATGCAACACCAAGAAGGAGACGTCGGATTAATGCAAAATTTGCAGAATGTGTAGAGCTTGGAAAGGTAAATAACTGATTAGCACGACAGCTACGTGACGCATCAGAGGCGCCGGATATGCCATTTAGGAACAGCAATCGGAAGCAGGCCAGAGAGTCACAGTGCAGTAGTAGATGACTGTTGGTGTGACCTAAGTGTGTGTATATGGTCGAAAGATGCCTTGTCGTTTAATGCGGTAACCCTGCCAGCAGGTTTTAAATTTTGATCGCGAAAGAATTGTGGCATATCGCGAGTGCGGTTTATCCTTTCGCGACATTGGTGCCCGTATTGAACGGACTGTGTCCACTGTCCAGCGCATATGGACTCGATGGCTCCACGAAGGTACTAAGCAACGACATGGTGGATCCCAACGACCGCGCCATACCATTGCCCGCGAGGACAGACGGCTTGTGCGTATGGCTCTGGCAAATCGAGCAACCACATCCCGCACACTGACGGGTGTTGCACAGCACCTAGTGTCCCCACGAATCATTCTACGTCGCCTGGCAGAGCGGGACATATTTGCAAAGCACCCATTGCTGCGGCTTCCGCTGACTGCACAGCATAGGTATGATCGAATACAATGGTGTCGTCCATAAAGAGCCAAATGACAAGCCATTCTCTTCTCAGACGAATCCCGCTTCTGTTTGCAGCATGATAATAGCCACCTCCGTATCTGGCGGTAATGTGGAACTAGGCTGGGCTACGCCTGAGTTTTGAATCGCCAAGTCGGTCCGATATTGGGTGTTATGGTGTGGGGTACCATTGGATTCCGTGCCTGTTCGTGTCTCCTACGCATTGACGGACATGTGACCAACCAACGGTACATCGACATTTGATGGACCCGGTTGTGGTCCCTTTCGTGCAGACTCTGCCGCGGACCACATCCCAGCAGGATGTGGCATGTGATATCCTAGCCTTCCTGGCTGGATACAGTGTTCCCCTGCTTCCTTGGCCGGCGCATTCACCTGATCTCTCGCCGATTGAACACGTCTGGTTCATGATTGCGTAACACCTCTCACGCCAGCGACCTCCCCCAGCTATAGTTGATGAGCTGTGGCATCGTACTGAAGACGCATGGCTTGCCATACTCTAGGAGGACAACCAAGGGCTCATCCTCTCTATGCCTCGTCTTGTTGCAGCCGTTCTGAACGCCAAAAGTGGGCCCACAGGCTACTGACCTTTGGCAGTTCTGTTCGGCTGTCACGCACTGCACAGAACGGTAAGTTTAATCGTTTGCTACTTGCACCTAACGGTATCTATCTGCCAAATTTGGGGATGCTATCCTCTCTCCTTCTTGGTGCTGGATTTTTAGTGGCGAGCGGTGTATATTGAAACCCGTTGCCATCTTCGATTTAGTTTTTAACACTGTTTATGAGTATTTTGTACACTAATGTCTGGTGTTTCTAACTCTATATTGAATTCTGGCATCTAAATTCAGGTATACATTTTACAGGCAAAAAAATCACTGGTTACCTATTTTTTTCTATTAAAAAGAAAACACTATATGCTAAAAAGCCGAAACTGCGCGGTTTTGCACGTAGCTAACTCGCTGATAAATCTAACAGCCTATACCAGGTACATTACTTACATTGCAAAATTCACCAGTATATTCTCAATATGAATAATTTATTATATCTGTACCTGAGAGCTAGAAGCGCTTAAGTCACAAAGGAAAAGCTACTTCTTTTCACATATAAGCTAAATGGACAAACTACATAATAGCGTTACTTATTTACATTATTAACGTGTTTATTTTAATAAAAATTGAGCAACCATTATTTGAAGCCTTCTGAATGTTGTACAAAATTTATTTATCACGTTTTGGCCAAAATTGGACTTACGCGCTTCTAGCTCTCAGGTACAGATTACCTTTAAAAAATATTCCTTCCTGTTTACATGAAATTATGGTGTTTCCCAGAGCAGTAAGTATGGGGAACGAATCAAAGTAAATTAACTATCCAACAGTAGATTCGGACCTACAAAGGATGTTAACGTCAGGTTAGTTTGCTTAACTTTCTAGTACTAGCTAAAAAAATACCCATACTGAGTTCAACAGTAGTCATGTTATGATAATCCAAACCACTACTAAGTGAGAATACATACTTTATTTCGCCGTAGAAATACTCAGAGCAGTAGTTTCTTTTTTAAAACTTCGATAGACAGTAATGCATAGTTCCCAAGCAGTAATAAACTCTTTCCATGAAGAATAACTAAGGAAAGCATGTCACACTTAAAACTTTCGTCATTTCGCATGATATATTGTATCGGCAGTTATGATCTATTAAACATTGCAGTGCCCATAATATCAATCAAGAATGAAATTACCGGTTCTCAGTTTATGATACATAAAAATACCCTTAAGAAAATAATAGTTGTTTTCTAATACGAACTTCCGTAATAAAAGCCCAACATGTTTCAGAGAATAACAAACTGGAAACATTAGAGGTGCCATGTAGAACTTACGTGCAAAACTTTCCACCCACGGCCTGACTTCCAATCATCCATTCTCCTTTCTTAAATGAAATTCCATAGCCTACGTTTAAAACAAGAACCTTTCAACACACAACATTAGATCAGGGTAATTAAACTTGTACCTAACCTAGCCTTATCTAATATAACTCGTATCTAACCTAATCTACTCTTTCAATCTTTCAGCATCACATATTGTACACAAAGAAATATTATATAAATACTCATATAGTAAGATCTCAGTCATCCAACTATTTTCACTCTGTCTTCAACATATAATGATACTTTTATGCCGACATTCATTCACTGCATTGACATAAACAAAATGGTATAATACGACTGTACACAAGTATTCACTTAAAATATGTTTTTATTTTCAGTTCATTAGAGAGATGAAAACCTTCTATCAACCTTTCGCATTTATCCCGACCTCTTCAGAGTATCCTTTTTGTAAGCAAGGTCACCACAATACTTTATTCAATACAATTTCGGGACACCTCAAGTAACTGCCAAATCTCATCTCTGCTAGCGAACTATTGATATTCTATCTATTACACGTGTTCTTTTCTATCTTGGATTCCTTTGTGTTTTCTATCTTTTTCTGTGCTTCCTTTCCTTCTGCCTGTGTTTTGATCTATCTATTTTCCCAAAGTTTTCTCCTAGTTTCACTGATCCAGTATCGATTGATATCCTTTCAACACTACCTTGTTTATAAAACATTTTTAATTTTAATTTAGCCTTCTTCATTACACGAACATATATTCTTTTACGACAATCTTCTACAGCGTGTAAGCTGTAGGATAGCTTATTACAAAACCTGGTGCTTTGTAAACAGAAACCGTAGAAATCAGCTAGGATTGACTATTGTTTATGTAACATATCCTTTCTGAAACTGCAATTAAAGCACTATTTCCGTAGTGTTAGAAGTTGTGAATGAATAACGTTATACCAGCACCTCTGAATAAGCACATAAGTCCAGAGCCTAGACTGCATTACGCATACGATATTGAAGCTATCAGATATTCTACTTACACTTTATCTATATTACAATAGTATATTCCCATTACACATAAAACATAAAAAAATTGGAAATTCTACTATAATAAGCGAAGTAGATATTATGCTCTTATATTAATTAAAAAAAACACCATGTCATAAAGTATCGGCACACTGTAGTTCGTTTCACACGTCTCCATAAGCAAAACTCTGGCGGTTCGGAAGTGGGCCGACATACGCAACTTGTTGGGCCTCTGGCGGTCCCCATCGGTTTCTAAACTTGTACCGGAGGCTGGCCACTGGTGGTTAGTAGTCAAGTGAAATTAGACATACATAAACCTGAACATTCAAATGAACAAAACGAAACCTTTTGCAACATGTAGTACTACTTCTCCTGTATTACCCACAAAAAGTCCCAAAGAATCCCGCGTGGGGTGTAGGGGTTATGACGTCATGAATATGGCCTCCAGGCGCAAAAACATACTTTTCCTAAACAATATCTTCTCTCAGAATTAAGATACAAACTTCGTTCTTGCGCCAAATTAAAGACAATGATTAGTCTCAGTAATTTACAATGATATGGTGCTTATATGCTGTCGCCATATTTAAATATAGCGGCTGTTATTCCAAAAAAACTAGTTTGCTCCTTTCACTACATAATTTTAACACCAAATAACTATGAAATTCTCACAGATACCGAAAAACACCCCTAAATAAACGTGATAGTGCATTGCCTTATCTTTCGAACGAGATTAAAATCATTGCTATATCTTAAATATTGAGCGAGCTACTTGGTTTTATGTGAGACAGTGTGTTGCACTTCAGTTCTCAAAACTAAGCACCATACCGAAAATTTTCGATAGGCATAACTCCTCAGTTGACCAGGGTAAAATCTTCAGTCTTGCGTTAAATTAAAGGAAATTAATTGTAAAATGATATCAGAGTATCCCGCGTCAGGTTTAGGGGTTATGGCGTCATCAATATGGCGGCCGTCTGAATTGGTAATGAAATTTTTAAACGTGTGTAAACTGTAGATACAGAAACGTCATTTTTGTATAAAATTCAAGGGAAATAATTTTAAAATGGCTACAATGAAGACTTTTATTCGTTGCTGGCTCTGTCTTCCAATTATCATAAATTTTAAATACTTAGGAACAATGTATATAAAATTGAACTAAAAATATCATCACAGCTTTCTCACACAACAGTCTCGCTCTGTGCCAGACGAGGACGTTTACCTTGAGGTGTCTCTTCTTCGGCGTCATTTGTATCGTCTTGTTCTGGTACATTCAACTTCCATCCACATCCACCACTTCATCCTCAATGTCTCAGTTGCTGCCAGGTGTCGGCCAGGGTCTATGTTGAAGGTGCCATCCTGGTATTTGCTTGGTGTGACTGAAGAAAAATCCTGGGAAAACCTCAGTCAGGATTATCGGCCACTGGGATCGAACCCACGACCTTCCAAATGCTACGTCAACGCACTACTATTGAGCTACGGCGGCTCGGTGACATGGTCCGGAGTGCCACAAGGTTCAAACCTTGGTCATTATTATATCTTTCAGTTATTAGAGATTCCTTTTATGGGGATATAATTCCGTTCCATAAAAGCGGTCGTGATGAGAGGTGGTCGGCTTAAAGGAGTTTCACTGCTCTACGAGGTTTCACTGTATTTGAGTGTATCGAGAATTCTCATGATTGCGAATGACTGTAAGTCATACGCTAGAATTGAATCAATTGTGGACAGTACCAAACTAAAACAATATTTGTAAAATAACCAAAAATGTTAATTTCTTGTATTTTTTGAACTGTTTTTCCTAAGTTGTTTCAATTTTTTCTTCTAATTTTTCTACAACCACACCCACATCTTTCTCACAAACTAAGGCAGTCATACCGTATTCTCCTTCTAGAATTGAAACGAACCACGCTGAAGTCACGTCCCTCTTATCTTCATTGTCTTCTACTAAAGCCTCTCTCTGCAATAGTGTTCCTTCTATATTCTTGAAGAAACTCGCTCCTGTCTTAAGTTTCCCTGTTACTACAATTTTCAACAAGTGCTTTGCTGAAGGTAAATTCCCTGACTCTTGGAAACAAGCCAATGTTGTACCTATTCACAAAAAGGATCCAAGTCTTTAGTTACCTTTTACAGGCCAATTTCTCTTCTTCCTGTTTTGTCGATAATTTGTGAGAAGATAATATCAAAACGTATTCTAGCTCATGTTCTTCCCCATCAACATGGATTTATTCCAGGAGCTTCGTGTGAAAGAAACCTTGCAGTTCTCCAAGCTTCTCCCATTAGCGCTTTAAAATGCCAAAACGAACTTGATGTCATTTACTTAGAGTTTTTCAAAGCACTTGATTAAGTAAATCACAGCATCCTTATTCACAAAATAACAAAAAGATTCAATATTCATGGTCCCCTGGAAGCTATACTCTTTTCATATTTATGTAATATAGAACAGAGAGTTATCATATTTGGGTCCAACTCAAGCTGGCTTCCCGTTTTTTTTTTGTTTTTTTTGTGTGTGTGTGTGTGTGTGTGTGTTCCTCAGGGCAGCTCCTTAGGTCCCCTATGCTTTACTTTGTATATGAATTCTGCGATAACTGCGACATTCTTCTTTATGCCGATGACCGCAAAATTTTTCACACCATATCATCTCCCATACACGTTACTACTCTGCAAAATAACTTAACACGCTTAGAAAACTGATGTACTGATTGGAAACTTAACCTCAACCCCTCAAAATCTGCAGCTATTAGATTTACTTTAAAAACAAACACCTTCATGACATCCTATCAAGTGTGGAACCAGATCATACCTTGGGTTCAACATTATCAAGATCTTGGTGTTGTGTTTGGCACTAAATTAACCTTTATTAATCACATTGACTACACCATTTCCAAAGCAGAACATATTTTCTCAGTTGTGTTTTGCCGGTTATTGATTATGTCTCTCCTATCTGGTCCATGGTAAGTGACAGTATTAAAGTTGGATAAAATCATGAATGTCTTCATACGTATAGTCAATAACAGATGTCCTTCTTTATCTCACCTAACCAAAAGTGACACCCGTTCCTACCTTCAACTAAATGATCTCCCTACTAGCCGTAAACTTTCCGATCTTAGATTTCTTTATAACATAATGAATGGTAATGTCCATACAAATGACCTTCTTCCCTTGTTTTAATTACGTGTTCCGAGAGCTAATAGCAGGTGCAATGACTATTTTTTTACATCAAAACTCCACGGTTATCTTTAGAAAAGAAATCATCCTTAATCAGACTTCCCGCAGTTTATCACTCACTGACTAACGCTCCTGACTTTTACCTACCTAAAACTACCTTTACGAAACTTTGTGAAACGAAGTTATTTTAAATTCATATCATGTCTATTGTATCTTTAAATTTATTATACTTGTTTTTGATCACACTATAGTTATTTGTTTATGTTACTTTCTAGTGTAAATTGGCTACCCATGCTGTATCTAGGATATGTACTTCAAATAACATAAATAAATAAACTAACACGAGAAATATTTTAACATAGTATTACATTGCTTTTGTAGCTATATTCTTCCTCTACAACATTTTTCATTGGTTTTGAAATTTGAATTGTACGCTATGAATAAATGAATGAAATGGATGAATTGTATGCTAATGAATTTTTTAATTTTTGCTTTTTACGTAATCTGCAAAATTCTTCTCGATGAAAGACTGTGTTTAAACTGGTTTTCACTTTAATATGGTGCCAGCCTTGAGTTCAAACTTTTGAATTATCATGGATAAACCAAGCAGGATAATAATAATTATTATCGTTACATTTCTTACGTGAAACATATATGCTAATCGTAGTGTAAATCATCTGTTATAGGTATTATGCCTCTTAATGTGCTTAATTAGAGCTAATGTGCCTAATTAAAGGTATTATATCTGTTTCCAACATAAAGTGTGTATTTCTATTTCGGGGTAATTTTGTAGTAGACGTCTTCAAAATGTTTTCCAGAGGTTTTGATCAGACAAGAACGGTCAGCCTAATTTATATTTGATGACTTATTGATAGCTTTTTATGGTGGTCATGAAAAAACCTTGGTAAACTTTATTTTTATATGGGCCAGTTTAGTAACTTTGGACTTCGGCCCGTCACGATTCGCCCATTTACAGCCAGTTAAAATCCACACCCATGCCCCTGCCGGGACTCGAACCCGGGACCTTCGAGTCAATGGTCTACTGCCGCAGACCGCTCGACCACCCGGCCGGCATGGTGGTCATGATAGAGAATGTTCTTTACTAGTCCTCTAATGAGTTTATTTCCCTTTTATTACTAACCAGTGTCACATAATCGCTGTATAATGACCGTTACTAAGGTAAATAGTTGAGGGACTAATTTGTTCCATTTCTTCCCTTAGTACATAGTAGTATTAGTATGTGAAGTGTCTTTTAGGATATGGGAGCGTTCTTGACAAGGGTCTGATATAGAATCACTGCATGTTAGTGTTTAATACGTAATATAACCCTTAACTACACTGCCCAGAATCATATTTTTAATTTATATCCCAACCCATCTAGTCAGCGTGGGAGCAGTAGACCAACTCCTCCCTTCGGGGAGAGGCCTCATCCAGTAGTGGACTGAATATGGCTGCGATTTATTATTTATTATATAAACAGAAATGTCAGGCAAGTTTCTTATTTAACTGGAAATTGATAAGATTCGTCAGTGAACTTCCCATTCAGTGTATTGATATGATGTTTTCCTGCATATGAAAGTGTGGCAGCATATTGGGAAAATCAGTTGTTCTAAGTATATTTTATAACTATCAATAATCATTATCATGATCAATTTCATTTTTGATGATATGCGTGTAACGATAATCATGTCTAATTAAGTAAATTGCAGGAAGATAACAGCCAATCCACCGAATATGTCTGGGTCGGTGACATGACCTGATTTCCTTTAAACCTTCTCAAATTTTCCATTCCTTTTCTTTTAGATTACGTTTTATAAATCATGGATAATCAGCTGTTTGTTTTCCTGTAGCATGATATCTATCATGTTAGGTTATATTAGGTTATTTTTGCCACGCAACTTAACTCATTTAACGAATCCGAAGGATTCTACAAATTTTAACCATCTTCTGCTTTTGTGTCAATACTCATATTTCAAAGAATAAAAGTCTAAATTTCATTATGATGATCATGAGAAAGCTTCAGTTAAAGCTCATTGGTGTTATCCAATGTAGCTATCTGTAGTAGATTTAGTTATTTTAGCTTATGCTAATAATGTCTTAATTGCATTAATAACCCACCCGTCCATTGTAGGTGTTAACTAAATAGATTGTAACAATTGAAATGTTTTATTGAAGTTTTATAATAATTCAAGAGAAAGATAATATAACTTGACCTTTTCTTCTTGAACCAAATATGTAAAATTTGATTACGTTATTAAATGTTCTTCGTTGCTGATTTCTTCAAAGAACGACTAAATTTCATTGATGTAATCCTTCTTGAGCAGCTGATTTTTCTTATATGTATATTGTCTTCTTGGAATAATACAGTTACAATTGTATATCTATTTTTGTTTAATAAATTTTGTTCTAAAAGATATAGACTTTCTACTAATGATTTCTATTTCAATAATAAATTGAAGTAGTATTTAGAAGTTTTTATCTTATCGTAGAGTGTTTGATTTGAAAATGAACTTAAACATGAGATTAAGTTCTTTAGCATAGCTTAGATGCAATGTAGTTTCTAAATATTAAATTTTTATAAAGGATGATAAATTCATTTTAGTTTCAGTATTATCTGATGCTGATAATATTTAGCATGAACATAGATATGAGAGCTGGTAAACAATTCTTGCATGCTTTTCTTTTCTTCGTATGATATAGTATATATAAGCGTATACAGTGATCTCAGAACATCAGTGTGCACTGTTTCGTTCATTGTTTTAGTAATACAGGCCGATTAGGTGAAGTTAGATATGGTTCGAATTAGATTTCTCTTGGAAGGTCCGAGTACTAGTTAAGTACATTCACATTGATGGTAAGTGTTTATATTCGGGGTTGCAGGCAGAGTGTAAGTCCTGGCTCCTGTCGGTAGAGAATTTCTCCCGCATGAGGTATATTATTATTATTATTTACCCTCTAGGGGCTGCTGAAATCCTTCCGGAGTACCATTTTATAGTTGAAAGATAAAAGATAAAATTAATTGTATGGGCGGTAAATTTATTGTTGAAGTTTGACATGGAATGATGTCGTATAATGTGCGAACTCTGTGTTGTGCTTGTTCTCATTATTTGGAAGTGAGTTGTATGGTCACTGATAGACTGATATAATCAAGTTTATTTCTTTTCCGTTGCCCAAATTGTAAAATTTCTTCTATTTTATCGACACCGATAATAATTGTTTTATTAGCGATCATTTTTAGTGATCTAGCTCGATTGGTAGATATCCTCATGTGATTCGGTGCAGTGTTTTGTTAGATCTCTATATATGTTTGATGAGGACTGGTTGCTATGGCAGTGAGTTCTCTTTTCTCTTTTTTGTTTCTGTCCACCACTGATCATGTGTTTTCGGGCCACACATGTTGTATGAGTTTTGAATGCACCCTATAGATATTGGTTTGTTTGACTTTCATTGCCTCGATTGCTTGTGTTCACGACGGTGCATTACAAACGTTTTCATTGCAACTTCAATAAGATCAATATTGAGAAGCGCTTATTTCTGAAATATGTATAATTGGAATTACAAGGAAGTTTGCTGGATCCACTGGAAAGAGATCCTTAATCATCTTTAGCTGAAAGTATTGCTTTTGGGACAAAGCCAGTCTTGAAATTCCTCAATCAGATCATCAGTTTCTGTAGCATAATTTCTTTCTATTGGTGATGAGGATTAAGCTGGGCACAAGTCGGGAAAAGACATGTTTCACTTTGAATTATTTTGAATTTTATTTATGTCCTTTAGACATCTCCGGCTCAGATCGGAATAGGGCGGAGGAGGGAATGTTGGAAATTAGATGATCAGGGCCTAGTTAGTAGGTACCACCTCGGTATTTGCCTGGTGTGACTAGGTTTCTCTAGGGTTTTTTCTCTGTCAACCGATTGCTAAGCCAACGTTCTAGCAACTAAGCTCGGTACATACTTCACATTTGAATTTCTGACGTTTCAAAAGTTTAAATTTCATTTTCAATTTTTTTACTGATAACGAACGAAGGAGGCTGTGATCATCCATTCCACAAGACAAGTTGTCATTCACGTGTAACCAGTCATGGACACTCTCAAAGAATTATTTTTACCAATACTCTAAAGAGTTATTTAGTGAATATTTTTTATGAAGTACGAGTTGTTAGATTTCATTTAGAACGGAGAATTTAATGCTAGTAATAAAATAAATATTGCTTTTCGAAGCGCCGCGAGCTGTAAAATTGAGACCAAATTGACCGCTTGTGCTCCACGGACGACGTCCTCCCAACGACGTCTCGGTCTTCCCAATGGTCTCCTTCCATCCGACCTTTCAACCAGGATAGAATATAATCATTTTTCTCCCATCCAAGCTACACGGCCTGCCCACCTTAGTCGTCGCGATTTCATTATTTTTACAACATCTGGTGAATCGTACAGTCCGTGGAGTTCTTCATTATGCAGTCTCCTCCATTCTTCAGTCATCTCGTCCCGTTTCGACCCGTATATCTTTCTCAAAACCTTATTTTCAAACACACGTAACTTATGTTCATCTGCTAGGGTCGTACTCCAACTTTTACAACTGTAAAGTATTACCGGCAGAATAACCGTTCTGTATATTTTCAGTTTCAATTTCCTTGATATTAATCGCGATCTTAGAAGTTTTTGATCTGAATTGAAACATGTGTTGTCCGATACTAAACGACTTTTTATTTCTTCCGTGACCTCATTTTTTCTTGTTACGTATGCTCCCAAATATTAAAATTTGTTTACTCTTTCTATGGCCTCATTCTTATATTTTTTATTTCCGTTATTTATCGTGTTTCGGCTTGTTATCATGTATTTTGTTTTCTCTATGTTTACCTGTAGACCTGTCTCATCGCACGTTTCTACTAAGACATCGGTGTTGCTTTCAGTGCATCTATATGCTACAATCTACTAAATCTATTAAATATACTTCATCCGCGTATACGAACAGTTGATTCAAACCATTTAATGATAGTCCCTTTTTGTCCCCCTTTAATTTTTAAAATCGTATATTCTAACGCAAAGTTAAACTGTAGTGGTGATAAGGAATCGCCTTGTTTCAATCCGTTGCGAATCTTGAAACTATCTGACATATCATTACCTATCCGTACTCTGCTTCTGGGGTTGCTGAGATACATCTTCACTAGTTGAGCCAGTTTTTTCGGAATTCCAAATCGTATCAGGATACTGTATAACTTTTCCCTTTTGATAGAATCATATGCTTTCTTAAAATCAATGAATAGCTGATGAACCGTCCCATTCTATTCCCATTTCTTCTCCAAGAGTTGTCTCAAGGCGAAAATTTGGTCTAACGTGGATCCATTTCTTCTAAATCCACATTGGTGATCTCCAATTATTTCATCTACGTATACAGTTAGGCGTGACAGAACATTACTTAATACTTTGTAACAGGTTGCAAGTAACGAGATTCCGCGGTAATTATTACAGTCCGATTTATCGCCTTTTTTCTAAATCGGACCTATTATTGAGGTTTTCCATTCCTTAGGGAGCCTCCTTTCTCCATATAGCACTTATCAATTTATGTAGTTCCTTAATCTTGTGCCGCTCCTTCCGCTTTAATTAATTCGGCTGGAATATTGTCTATTCCTGGTGATTTGAAATTTTTCAATTTCTTTACCGACATTTCGATCTCGATCTCGCTAGGTTCGGGAATTCACGGTTCTGCGGTATGGATTTCAAATTTCTGTTTGTTCCCCGTTGTGTACATTAAGAAGTTTGTCGAAATAACTTTTCCATACATCGACAATTTAGTCGGATCAGCCTGAAGATCTCCACGTTCATTTCTAATCATTCCTAACCTCGGCTGGTAACCTATTCTTAACGAGTTTACCCCTTTGTATAGATCTCGTATGTTATTTGTCTTCCCGTTTTCCTCAATCTCCTGAATCTTCTGCGTCAGATATTCTTGCATTTTATTACTGAACCCACGTGTGGCATTGCGTTTTGCGATACTGTAATGGTTGGTACTTGCTTCGCTTTTATTACTTAGCCATCGTTGGCTTGCTTGTTTTCGTTCCTCATGAAGCTTAAGGCATTCTTTATCAAACCAAGGATTGATTTTCTGCTGTTTCTTTTCACCTACACGTTCCTTCGCTGCGTCTTTCACTGTTTCACAAATTGCCTCCCACATCTTACTTACATCAATTTCATCATTAATATCATCATTAGTATTATTCGAGTCGGCTAAGATTTCGAACCAGTTTGAGAGTTCGAGTTGGTAATCTGCTTTTATTCTCGGATTATTTAATCGTTTAACTTCGAATTTCGGCTGTTTTGATCCCTTGCTTTCTCTGTTTGCGATGCATAACTTTACCCTTACTTTTGTGATCACTAATTGATGGTCGGTGTCACCTTCCGCTCCTCTGTACGACCTAACGTCCATTATGTTGGTGTGTCTTCATCTATCTACTAATACGTGATCGATCTGGTCGAGAGTTTTGTCGTCCGGAGATACCCATGTATATGTCTTTGTGTTCAAAGTATGTGCTCTTTACTAGTAGGTTTTTCGAAATCGCGAAAGTTATCAGTCTTTCTTCATTGTTGTTGGTCTTTTCGTGAAGGCTGTATTTGCCTATAGTAGGTCTATAATTTTCTTTCCTCCTTACCTTTGCGTTGGAATCACCCCACACAATTTACTGATTCAATGATTTTAAACCGGAGGATCTTTCTAAACTGAGTACTGGATTGAAACTTTTCTATATCTTAAAGGGACATTAAAATTTTACTTACATACATACACTATAAGATTGTAAGCTATCTGAAACCCTTACTTAACGATTAGGGAAACTATTATTTGTAGTTGTCCTTTTCTGTTGTACTGGTATCGGTGGCTTAATACTGGTTCATTCAGGAAGTTTTGACAGAATTACTATATTCTCATTTCAGACTTTTTCAGTAACGTTATTCAAGGAATTTCCATAATGAAAATATACGCTTAAAATTGGGCACAAATCTGAAATTATCTACAACGCCAATATAAAAATTTTGATATTTTAGTAGTGTTGTGTTGATATTATCTATGAACAATTGTATAAAATTTATTTGTAGGTCTTTATGGAGATAATGGTATTTTGCCAGTAAAAACACAGCTGCAAGAAACGTCTGAGACCTTTATGGAACAGAAATTGCCAAAACTAACCTTGTTGAAATTTGCACCAGAATTGGGATTGAACGCAGACTATATGATGGACGTTGTTGCTTTAGCAGGAATTATGGTTTCATTCCTCGGGTAAATATACATTGGAAATAGGAAGTAGAAATATATAATTAAGAAGATATAGTTAAATATTCAGAAACGAAAAGGAAGATACAATTAAATAATTGAGAGGTTAAGAAGCAAAGAGATGCAAGTGACATCGAAAAATTAAAAACTGTTCATCTTTTTTCTGTAGCATAAAATATATGTGACACGAAATATTTATAGTTTATATAGACATATTAAAGTCCAATGAACATTTTGTGCCACATATATCGAACATTTTGTCTCTACAACACGTTAAAATGAAAGGAATGACCAGCCATTCAAAATTTTCCTTAGGATACATGATTTTTAGAAGGCAGAAAAGGCGAAAACCATACCTCTCGGATATGGAGGTTAAAGAACCTTGTGATGGCAATCATGTCGCCACTCCATAAGTGTGTTGTCCGATTTTACTGAACTTTCACATTCCTTTACGCATTTTCCGAGTTCACGTATCTTGGTTATTTTCCAGTTGTTGAAAATATTACAGCAGATGACCACTGACCCAGAAGAAAGTTAGTTTCTACATATTTCGGTTATAACAGACATCTCCATTCTGTCGGTTGTGATAGACATCTTCGTTTCTTCGGTTATGACAAAACCTTCGTTTCACCAAAATCTTATATTTATTTATTAAGAGTTAGCATGGACGCAGCAAATGCTATTTTAAACCGTTCTTGTTACAAAGCGATATAGCAACAAACAACAATAATACAGTAAGTGAATGAAATCAGTTTTTTATACTCCAGGTTTTTATAACAGTCATTTAGAAAATTCATTTTGTCCAGGCAATAATCTTATAGCGACGGAAGAGAATGTGGCAATCTGTACACAAAAGATCGCTGAAGCAAACTCAGTTTCGATTTTGGGAGGAAGAAATTATGTTGAGAACAAGCGTTTAATCTGGAAACAAGCATCTTGTCTGAGAACAATTACGTTAAAATGCGAAAGATAGTCTTTGGCCCTAAGTGTGCACTGCATTATTTTATAAAGAAAATTAAAATCGTTAAGTTTTCTTCGTGTCTGTATTTTGCAAATCAAGGAATTTCAAAATATCTTTGTTAGTTCTTTTGTCGCAGGTTTGTTATCCTGTGTTGTACAATACGAATTGTTGTACAAGAATTTTTGGACTTTGTACAATTTAGATAAGTTGGTTTCTTAAACCATAAACCAAATTGGTAAGCAGTATTTAATTAGTAGGAAGTACACAGGTGAGAAAATATGATCAAAGAGCTCTGTAATCTTTAATATCTGTAAACCTGTATAGAAGGCCAAGGATCTATATCTGTAATATTTGTAAACCTATAGGTTTGAGTGTTCTACAACTTACATAGTCAATGCGCGAAGTAAAACTGAGTTTTCCATTAAATAATACCAAGGTACTTCTAATAGTATACCTACGATATAGTAGATGACATACGTGTACGTACATTTTGTGCTGTGACTTTTTAAGTGGGAAACTTAATTGCAGCAGTTTTGGAAGGATTGACTTTCAACAACCAATTAATTATTGCGCCACTTTTCAACTTAATGTCTTGAAGGTGTTTTCTATAGATTGAATGGTCTTATAATTTTGTAATCATCATCGTACAGAAACACAGAGCAGGCTTTATCTATATTTTCACGTATGTTATCATTGTAGAGGAAAATAAAACTGGTACTAAAGATCTTCGAGGGACACCTAGCATTTGTAGCTACTTGGATGTGATACTAGGGATGAGGACATGTTCTCTGCCATTCAAGTATGATTTTAGAAACTGAAGGAGAAGTCCGTGTAAACTAAATCTGGAGGCAAATATGTGTATAAGAAGTTCGTAATTAATGGATAAGTCTAGGTTTATGACGTCAAGTTCTTGTCTACTTGCTATCCCATGCGTGTTCTGAGACAGTAGATGAGCTAATTTGGTTTCATAGTAGGCATACTGGACAAAACCATGTTGGGAGGGAGATAGAAATGGGATGACACGTTTCTTAATACTATCTGTGATAATTCTTTCACAAATGAAATTTAGGACAGAAAAAGGAGAAATACGTCTATATGAATTAGAACTTGATTTTTCACCTTTTTCGTAATTGAAGTGATGTTTGCTTGTTTTTATAATCCTCTGAAAGACACCTTTTGAAAAGAATGATAAGAGGTGTAGATAATGGTTGAGCTATTTTAACCAGAAATGTGAAATTTACTTCGTCAGGTCAGAAGTCCTGGGAATTTTAAGAAGATACACTTCCGTAATGGTTGTGTTAATATGTACTAGCCAATGGAGTATTTTAGACTTTACATCAGGGAAAAGTGAAGGATCTAAAGAAGCCTTAAAATTGTCATAGAAGCAGTCATGAAATATTTCAGCCCTTTCATTGATTGTAATAGTACGTCCATTGTATGAAACTAAAGATGGCAGACCTGACTTTTGTCACCTGTTGTTTATTATAAGAGACCAGAAATGTGTGGCATTGGTTATAGCTTGTGCTGAAACAGATTCATATTCAATATAATTCTTATAAGCTCTACGGAGGACAGCTTTAGATAATTTGCATTTGTTGAATGAAAACATTATTAGTTTGTCTATTGAGATTTCATTCACTCAAAATTATTCCAACGTCAACGAACTTATTTCCCTTACACCCAAGCGTGGGAAGAAGAAATTGTGGAAAATTCCTGAATCTACAAGCGACAGAAAAGTTGCAAATATGTGTGCAACATTACCACATTTCTATGCATAAAGATCTCTGTTTAACCTTTTTATACATTTCAATATTTTAACTTCACATATGCACTTTTGTGAGTTCATATATCTTAGAAGTGCCATCTGTTTTATATTTTCCTCTTGATAAATATACCTAATCAAATAGTTGTAACTCCAGCGTCTTAGTGACTTGGTAATCGGCACAAATTTTACTCCAACGTTTCCTTTCCCCTTACTGCAAGGGTGTAAGGAGACGGCAAGAAAACATAACAGATTTTAAGCTACAACGAAAAGCTGAAGATAGTTACATTCGTATCTGCTGTCATGCTTTTGACCAAATTTGTAACCTAATCCAAATCATATGAATTTCCACATTTTTTAAACAATAGGACAGCATCTAAACACATGGGGTGAAGTAGCGTGTAGATAAAAGGAAAACAAAGCGAATTGTAGCGAACCAAAATACACCCTTTTCTGCCCAATGGAGTTGTCACATTCTATAATTTCTTCCATTGTTAAATATTTTAAATTTTCCTTGTGTTATCACACTTCAGCATATAAGTGTTAATTTTCAAGGCCTTACAAAGTGTTTCTGACTCTGTACCTTCCCGTACGGAGTCCAATATTTAGTACAAAGGTGTCTACGTGACTATAGCATTCTTAATTTGAATTTGAATTTATTTATGGCATCTTTGGCAATAGGGTAGGGTAGAAGATGACAATATATTGGCTAGGGTCTTTCTCAGTGTACCATCCCGGCATTCGCCTGGCGAAGAAATCCATTTAAGTTTTGTATTAACTTGCAACGTTTTTTTCCTCTTACAGTAATAAATAACGTTGTTAAAATATTTAATTCTTACTTCATGCATTTTATCATCTTTTCTCTCGCACACCATGTGATACAATAGCACGCTAGTGTGTCGGGGTACACACCCTTTGAGAGTCACTGCTCTAGAATATGGTTACTGCTCTAGAATAATTAAAATTAGGGTTGAGAATCTAGCTCATCTTAAGTAAAATTAGTTTTCGTTTACAACATCTGTAAGTTGTTCATTTTGTTATTTCATTTAAGTAACCGAATTTAAAACAGTGTTATGTCTCACTCGTTAATTTACATAGCTCGAAGCGTCTAACTGAACATAATTTGATACAATAAAAGTTAATATTTAATAAAATATTGGTGGCATATGCTGTTTGCAAGGCTTGCCATATACCGTAATCGATGAATGAAGGTAATAGTATATTTTTGTTTCTTATCCTAAGGTTTATATGGCAGAGTTGCTGTACAAGTATCTTGTTCTTATTACTGTGGATTTTGTACGAATCTCTTTATCAAGTTGGACAAACGTTCTTGTCAGCACAGTGGTAAGTATATTCTTCTAATCAGTGTTCTATTCAATAATATAATATGTAAATGTGCTACACATTATACCGTAAATTTACGATATAATGTAATATTTAGGCGAATTATATAAACTACCTGTTTAAAGAAAATATTTCATAGGAGCACATAAGTGAGGTGGAGTTTATGGTATTACACTTTCTGTCGTTCTTTTTGCGAATTAAGGACATAGGGTAGACAAGAGACAAGACTGAAGATAATAACAACAATAAAATTGATTAGGACATTAGGTAAAGAGAGCTTATTTTATCGAAAGATGCAGTTGAATGCACAGTTAAAACATAGAGGAAGAAAAAGTAAAGGACTAAAATCTTACTCGTGTACTAACATTCTGACTGTCAAATTATACTGTATGTAATTTCCGTACTGAAGGTATCAAAAGCAATATGTTATAAGTTAATTATGTGCCTAAGAATCCACTTGGATATTCTTTGATAAAACTAAGAAAACCTGAATGTTTATACCTTTGAAATAAAAATAGATGTGTAGGTGTATCTAATTTGATATATTTGATTATTGAAATACAAGTTTCTTTGTTTTTGTTTTTGTCAGCGAAAAGTTCAAAGTTATTAGAATAGATTGATAGATAAAGGATGAAATAAGGAATAAATAGGTTACTTACATATAGTAAACACAGATAGGTATACAGAAATTTCACATACACAATAAAAGTATGGCAACCTTTCGCCAAAGGCGTGTTCACATAAGAATGTAGACAAACAGAGGGAAGTAGGGCTAAGGACCGGCCATGTTACAAACTGAAAGAAGGTAACGGAGCAGCCAGGTCGTGGAGCGGGAAAATTACTAAAGGGGGCAGAAAAAGCATTAAATGGAGAGAGGGAGGTAACTATTAGTTGGTGAGAGGCTTCCTAAAAGGACAAGTAAAGAATCGACAAGGGGGGATAAAAAATAATAATGAAAGGTGCAACAAGAAGAGAAATAATAAAAATATGATAATAAAGAAAATAAAAATACTAATATAATATAATTTGTAAGGAACGAGGGGAAGATAGAGTACCGGAAAAGAAGGAGAAAGAAAAGGAACAAGAGAAGGGGAAAGAAGATGAAAAAGAGAAAGAAGAACAGGGGTGAAGAGGATTACATGCAGCTAAAGCCGTTCTTTGTTCACGGGGAGGATGAAGAAGTAAATCTGCTCTCATCTCTTCCTAACTGTGGCAGGTGAATCAGGGATTGAGAATTTTCAAGATACTGACACGGATTGTTTCGTCAAAGGTATACAGATGTGAAGCTATGATGTGAAGCGTATTCTGGTATGGGGAGATAAGGATTAGTAGCATATATACCGGTAATATAAAAAAGTTATCATATACAACTTACTCACGGGTAAAAAAATTAACTACATACAATTATTGAGGTGTTTAATACAAATACATTTAAGAGATCTCATTCTGTGTTTCTTATGCGCAAAACACACCTTTTGTAATAAAAATACACAATCTAATGGATTTGTAGTACGAACTTGAACTACACTTTCTGCTTACGAACACAATTTAGCTTTCTTGCTGACAAATCATTTTGTAAACAGATATTTTCTTTTTGTTATTTCTTAATTAATCACAAGACAATTACATAAGATTATTAAAATACAAATGCTTGATCAGTTTTCTTTTCTTTACAGCAATTACAAACATAATTAATGATTCATTATTTCCCTTATCATATTCACTTTTCGCTGAAGGATTTTAGGTGAGACGTAATTGAAAACATAGCATATATGATCATGATAGCAAACTTCCCATTAGTAATACAACTTCGCTCTGGCTACCTTATAATAAAATCTTTTTCATTTTTGGATCAACAGCTACAAACTTATGATGAATTGTTCGTACATAATATACTTTAGAATGTACATATGTAGAAGAGGAACACGAAATAATACAATGTCCATTCCGTCCTTGACAGTCGTATAATATTTGTATACTCGTATTTTTGGAAATACATTTCCGTTTCCAATGCAATTGTAAAGGATTAAGCTAAAAATAAAATTCACGTATATATTTTCAAAGTGTTCTTTATGTTTTATTTTGAAGAATACACTCTAACTTGAAAGTAACAGTAACAACAATAAAGCCTCCTAATTTTGACATTCATTAAACAGGGACTTACTACTTCTGGAAGCTGGTTTTCTGAGCATCTTACTGGCACCATTGTATAGAAAAGACCAGATGGCTCCGAAGGATATCATTGGATTTTGGATGTTTAAGTGGCTCTTATTCCGTGTATTATTTTCCTCTGGGGTTGTCAAACTTGCTAGTGCAGATCGTTCTTGGTGGGAACTGACAGGTAAGAAAATTTTACTTTGCTGTAATTTTAAATTATTCTCCATATATTTTAATTATTTCTGGATTTACGAAGAAGGTCAAAGAGACGAAAAAGGTCATGTTGAAAAGCATATTCTGTACAAATGTACAGCATTCATTTTTTGTGATAAAGCGCCGTATCTAGGATGCAATTATCAATTCCGATATGATGCTTAACAAACACACACACAGTCTATCCCATACACACTGTTAATCCTTTTTCAAGAGGGTTGTTCGCTAGTGACGTCATCCTTCAGAGTTCTAACGTCTTTAACCCTTTCGCTGCTAAGACTCGATAAGATCTGATAGCATTATGTGCAGAAAACAACAACGTTCGTTCAAAGTCGATCTTGCGAGCCCAGTTTTGAAGCGCTAGATATTAATACTTTGTGCAAAAGTTAACCTTGTATCCATTTCGATTTGTACCAGTGCACCTGTAGTTTAACTACAAAATCAACGTTTCTTTTACTATATAAAACATTACGTTTTTCGTCAAATACCAGATCGCTGACAATGTTGAAATCTTCTTTGTAATCCTCCTCCCTCCTAGAAAAGTTCTCATACATACTTTCTTTTGTTAGATATTCATCCGCTTTCTGGTTTATATTCAGGATGATAATATATGAAAATGGATAACAAAAAACTAACTGACTATTGAATTAAATTTGAATTGTTAAATAAAAGAAAATAAAGAGAAAAAATCACACTCAAGGTTTTATTAAAAGATAAACCACAAGAAACCTTAGTTTACATTAGGGAAAAATCTCAAATTCTTTAAAACTAAGTCGAGTTTGAATTTTTAAGTAAAATCTTACATTTTTACTAAATGGAGGTTGACAGTTTTGGCAATACTGGGCTACTTTCGCTCGGTAGAGAAAGGGTTTGGCTACAAATAAATGCCTGTACGTTCCATAAAATGTAAATTAGCTGTCTTTTTGTGTTTTTTCTTTCGTCAGTAAACAGTAACATCACTTAATAGACTAAATCTATTTTCTTTTTGCGGGTGTTTATCTGTAATGCTCTTTTCAT
>JAGDQP010004805.1:53165-82552 GCA_022664845.1 Lepisma saccharinum
TATATATATATATATATATATATATATATATATATATAATGGTTTCTCAGAACTTCGTTTAATATTTTCAAGTGCTTTTAATCAGGAAACAATGGTCCCTTGACCTGAGCCAAAGGCACCTAGAACCCTTAAATTAAATATATGAGGTTCCGGTACTCTTTCAATTTGTGTGGTACTCTTTCTTTTATTTATTTATTTAGCATTTTTCTTATTACCATACCTGCCACAGATAATTGCACAAAATAAAAATGATCTATTTGTTTCAGCTCTGAGCAGAAATTTGGAAGATCAGTGTTTTCCTACACCTATTGCTTGGTATACTCACCAGCTACCTTCATGGGCTCTAAAACTTTTAGCTGTCGCATCATTGAAAATAGAACTGGCTTTTCCTTTGCTGCTTTTCTTCCCACATCGTAATGTGCGAATAGTTACTTTTTTCATTCAGGTAAACAATCACATTTATATATAAAGTACCGTACAAATAGAAACAGACTGAATAAGAAATATAGAAGGTAAAATTTGAGCAGAAAAGAATTAGGATTTGCATCCCCTACTGAAGAAATTCATGTGCACTAATTAACACATAACGCAACTAAAAGTAGATTATATTTCGAGGTATTTCGTCATCTTGAGTAGTAGAATAAAGGTACAGTTACAGAGTTACACCTAAGATAAATAATCCAAGATGGTGAACGTCCACATCAAAGACAATAGACAAACGCATTGCGCGCGCATAAGTACTTCTTGTGTTTTTCAGTTGTTTTTTTTAAGTAAGTTGGATCTAGAGTTAATAAAAAAAAATAGTAGTCAGGAAAGAAGTCGGACTAAGATTGGAAAAACGACGGGATAAAAGTTTTGAAGAAAATCGTCAGCTGTAAAGTAAGGAAGCACGTATGTTGAAGAAAAAAAAATATTGCAGGTTCAGACTGTGTTTTAATTTTGGTCTCAAGCGCTGAATAAAAGTTCTTTCCCAGATACGGCGTGTAGATGTGTTTGCGGTGGGGGAGAGGACATGGTTCAATGGAAACTCACATTTAAGTCAATGATGTGCAGTTGTCTGTATGTGAAAACTGGGGCCTTGGATCTATTGGTTACGAAAAAGTGACACTGATTATTGATATGGAGGGTTAAGAGACCACCTGTTTCTCCCACTTAAAATGCAGGGCAGGTTTTGCAGGTTAGCATGTATATGACAATCGATGATTCACAGGTTCCTTTAGGATGTAAAGTGAAGTTGCCAGGGCTGTACTGATTCAGATAAATCTTACATTCCAAAGCAAGTGTCCGAAGGCAGTCGCAGACTTGTTCACTTTAAAAAGAACGAAAACGAAACGAAAGGCTTGTTCATTTCAGATCTGAAGCTTCGTTGAACAAACAAGGGAATATTTATTTAATTCCCTTGCGGCCCCCTTCCCAAATCCCGAGGAAGTTTCAGATCTGAAATGAAACATCAGTACTGTTAGTGTAATATAAAGCACCAAAATTCATTGCGAGTTGACATCAGTTCATTTCTGGATAGAAAGTTTTCATGTTGTTTTAAATTATTACATTTTTTAAATGCTCAAAATTTGTACTTACAATCAGTTCACAGTAATGAGTACTTAAAGTGAATTTTTATTTAAAATGCCCGAAAATGAGTTATAGTATTTTCCATTTCACAGCTTTTATTTCTACTTCATAATCAAATGTGTCTCATACATACGAGTATCACAGTTGTCCAAGCATTTCGTTATGAACAAGATGTAATGGGTCATATGTCGTACAAGTACGTAAATATTTTGTTAACAGGGTACGTCCTCAAAAAATAACCATACTCGTATATAGTTATAATGATGTATACATGTGTATTAGCATGAGTCCAGAAAAGTGAACACACAAGAAAATATTGAGTTATAACTTATAAGGCACGTATTACCGATGTGGACAATTGATTACCCTAGTTGACTAAAGTTAATGTAAGTTTCTATGCAAGTCGATTTCCAAAGTAAAAAAGTATTGCTACGTAATTTGAAATCAATTTCTTTGTAAAATAAATTAGTTATTGTAGGCAGCTGCATTAACTTGGATTACTAAGAACAAAAGTTTATAAGATAAAATATTAAATATGGTACAATTACTAATATATCTAATTTTCTTTGAATTCACAACGTGAAGATGATTAATGTTTCGTTAGAAATGTTATCAAATAATACTTCATATATCAAAGTGTTGTGAAAATAAGAAAATACAACATAAATAACCTTCAACAGTTATGATAATCTGCTAACTCGAAATAGCTAACTTTAAAGTAACAGTTTACAAACTTTAACTTTTAAGGAAGTACTTCATACGTAAAAGGACCGCGCACAAAAGTAATGAAAAAGGCCTTTCGATCAAATTCTTTGAAACTTTGAATTTCAACAGTTCATAATCACCTAAAAGCAGTCTCAATGGGCACAAGTTATGAAAATTGAATTAAGAGCTTCTACGAAGCGAAACAAGTGTAAGATTACCTAAAGCGGCTTTCTAAAGTAAGGGTTTCATTTTTCGGTTACTATTTTACCTCTAAAGCTGGATAAATGATTTTAGGTACGTGCACATATATTGTACCAAATCTGTGGTACTTGGGATATGTTCGACACCAACCATATGTAAAAGTATCCATCAACTCAAGTTTCGGACAATGTAATTAATGCTCGCAATGCAGATAATAATAATGTTATTGATGTAATTGACCTATAATTAAAATAAACACTTTTTCTATTACAATAAGGAATACTATTTCAATTTATTAGAGTCCTTGATAGCGTAGCTAACAAAAAGAGGACCTTATAATCCCGCAAACTTAGAGACTCAATAATATAGACATTACTACATCAATTACATACATGATGATATAAAAGACAATTAATCACCATGCAATACATCACATCAGTAATACAATTATGTATAAATAACACTGAAATAAGCTATACAGAATGTTTGTGATAAGAATAACATCTGAATACCATTTACAAATTAAATAACAACTGATTAAATTTTAAAAGTTAATTATTTTAAGCCATCACGTTAGTTACCAACATAAATTTATTTACAAAAGTTTGAATTTACAAATTTGTTACATATGTTGTAATTTTGTTTTTTAAAGTTTTGAAATCGTCACCAAATATATCTATTATTTATGATAGTTTATAAACACGTTTGGCTGTCGCACTGCAATAATAAACAGGACTAAATAGTTCACTTCTTCATGGAAGGTACACAGGGACCTTTATATTTATAATATTGATAAATTCTTGTCTTCCAATGAGAGCTTCATGAAAGAAAATTACATCAGATATCAATCTACGATCCATCAGATTCAACATTCTCAACGTAGTTCCTATTTCACGTACAGAAGTGTATTCAAATATGTTTAAACTACAATTTCAACCATGATAAGAAATTATTCTGAATTGCCTCAATTTTATTTATTAGATATTTTTGTCAGGGTTCCACACTACACTGGCATATTCCAAATGACTTCTAACCAATACACAATAAAGCATTTTGCTTATATTTACATTATTTAAGTTTTTTGCAATCCAGTTAATGAGACTCAAATTTTTCTTAGCTTTAGATGTTATAATTTCAATGTGGTTTGTAAAATATAACAGTATTCATAAGAACACCCAGATCTTTAACTTTATCCTTAAATATAATAGTTTCCTCTCCAACCTTGTATGGATAATAAGACGGGTTACTCTTTCTAGTCATAACCATACTCACTGTTTTATTTAAATTCAACGGATTATTGATTAATTTTAAAGGATATTCCATAGCTAAATTTAAATCATCCTGTAAAGCATAATGATCATCTAAAGAGTTATTTCCTTTAAATATCTTAACATCGTCAGCATACATCAATGCTTCAGAAGCAAACTTTCTCGAAACATCATTAACATATATATTTAACAACAAGGGGCCTAAATTTGACCCTTGAGGAACTCCCAATGAACATATTGGTGATATACAGCTTTTATATTTTAATAATCATTCAGTCGTCAATATTCAAATTAAAGCAAAACCTTTATTAAGTCAATTAAGAGATCGTAGGATACTAGAATCTTGCCGTTAGATAAACAACTCAATTACCATAAGAATACAGCCAGATCTTTCCTTTCAGCATTAGGTAAATATGTAACTATTAATTTGTTTGAAATCCATACTTTAGTTTTTCCATGCATTACTTCAACAAACACGGTAAGCATCTTAAAATCAGTACATAACATAACCGGATATTGAATGAATAGGTTCTTCAGCTTCCAGTACTATAACCTTTCGTAAATCAATATTTAATAAATGCATTTAAGCAAAAACCAATATATAAGAAAACATACTCATCTGCATTGTTTCCTGAACATATATAACGGCTAATGTTTTTCTTTCAGTTGCAACAGATCACCATTTTGGTTCACCATTGTTCGAAAATTCTTAAATTGAAACATTATTGGTCCCTAAACGAAAGAAGCAACAATTAAAATTATAATATATTCATCATATAAGACAATTTGAAATTCATTCCCAAAACAGACATGACTTATGTAGTCACCTCATAATTGTAGTATTTCATCATTGGCTAAAACATTAAATTGAATAATACCATTTGTTTTTATAATGCCCATTCAATTGAGTTCAAAAATTCGTTCCATATTAATTCATAAGAGTGTGCGTTTTCATTAGCCAAACAAGTTTAATATCAATGAAACCCAATCTAATAGCGATAAACTCAGTCAAAATAACGTTAAGAGACTTAGTTAGGTCATGTCATCTTATTTTGAAACTTTGTCAATTAACTTTAATACTAAGCTTCAAAATCTCTTACCCAATAAGGTAAGCTACGCATTCGCGTAGATCTTCCCAACTGTTGAGGAGGATCCTGATTAGCTTGAAAGAAATTATCGTAATTAACTTCCTCATCATATGTTATTGGGTTAGTTTTGTTTCGATGATTTTGTGTTGATTTCTCAAAATGAAGCTGATGTTTATGAAATACTCTTTGTTTACCATCAACTTTTATAAGGAAGATATTAAAACCCAACTGTTTAATTGCCGCACGGGTGGCCGAGCAGTCTGCTGCGGTAGGCCATCGGCTTGAAGGTCCCGGGTTCGAGTCCCGGAAGAAGCATGGGTGTGAATTTTAACAGCTAAAGGCGAATCGTGACGGGCCGAAGTCCAAAGTTACTAGGCTGACCCATATAAAAATAAAGTTTACCAACTGTTTAATTATTTCACCTTTTAGAAAACGTGGTAATTTTACCACATGATTAACTACGCAGACTGTCTGGCTAGGAAATATGTTTCCAAATTCAAAACTAGACTTCATAGGATGAGTTTTAGCTTTGATTAAGTTATATTTGTTTCTGTTGATACTTATATATGAAAGACGAAGGCGATTTACCGTCGATAGTTGAAGATGTAAATTTTAAAGAACCTGAAGATATGCCTTCAATCCAATTAGCCACTGTTTTCTCGTCAAGTCGACCTTGATGTTGTAAACTAAGTTTATTCAATGTTTTTTTCACCGTTCGCACTGCTTTTTCCGCTTGTCCATTAGTAGGTGGGTAAAATGGCGGGGAAATCATTAAATGTATACATCTTTCACTACAAAATTTGTAACTAATATTGACGGA
Organism: Lepisma saccharinum; assembly: GCA_022664845.1. NCBI lineage: Eukaryota > Metazoa > Arthropoda > Insecta > Zygentoma > Lepismatidae > Lepisma > Lepisma saccharinum. The sequence goes on from JAGDQP010004805.1 coordinate 58,817, forward strand.
AATCCATAATTGGAGAAAAATTATTCAATTTTTTTTACAAGTCTTGTCTGTGGTAATATTTTGACCAACCATGCTGTTAGATAAGAGTAACTATCTGATCATACTAGTATTTTAAAACCCTTCCACACTCCATGATCAATATGTATACGTTGAAATGGTTGATTAGATTTAGGCCATGCATGGAATTGAATAGTAGGAGGATAGTTGTACATTGATTTACAAACCTGACAAGTTAAAGCTATATCCTTTATTTCTTTATCTATATGAGGCCACCATACCGAATTTCTTGCTGTATAATTCATTTTGTTTACTCCCTAGTCATATTCATGTAACAAACCTAAATATTCATGCCTTAAAGAACATGGTAGAATGATGCGTTACCCCCACCATACGCAAAAGATGTTTAATATTTAGACAAAAGGCGTTCATAATTTCTATAGAAAAAAGATGTTTAATTTTAAAGTAGCTTTCGAGTTCAATACCTTTATAATTACCTGGTACTGAATTTGGCCATCCATTTTTGATCCTAGAAAGATTCTGTTGATATTCTTGATCACGACTAGCATGTTCCTTTACTTGAAATCGCGAAATTAAAGGACAGTTAATAGTTGCTATGTTAGATGAAAAAAGCTCACTGTATCTTGTTTCAGTGTTAAGGGGTCTACGTGATAAAAAATCAGCTACTTCCACCAATTTACTATATTCAAATTTTATATCATACATTGAAGGAAATTACCAGCGTTGCATTCGTGGAGGCGCGGTGTTGGGAATCATTTTGTCAGAAAAAATAACTTAACTGGCATTGAGTATGTTAATATAGTTATTTAGTTATCATATATGTACTTACGAAATTTGCGTAAAGCAAAGATAACCCCAAGAGTTTCGCACTCATGCTGTGAAAATGCCCTTTCGGCAGAAGAAAGTGTGGCTAAGGTATATAGTACAGTCTGTAGTATCCTTTCTTTAACTTTATTAAAAAGTACAGCACCGACTCCTTTGGGACTTCCATCTGTGGTTATAACAATATCTGTTTTTTGATCGAACGGATGCAAAGTTAATTCGTTTTGTAATTCTGATTTTAGCTTTTGAAACTCAATTTTATGTTGTGGTGTCCATTTCCATTTTGTACCTTTGGACAACAGTTCATGTAAAAGTGGGCTTTTCATGGACATACTAAGAATATGTTTGTGATAGTAGGCTATCATAACAAAAAAATGATTTCAATTGTGTTAGATTTTCCGGTTCGGGTGCATTAAGTATAGGAGAGGTCTTACCAAGCGAAACTTTAATACCGTCTTTAGTCACCACGAATACTAAACAGGGAATTTCTGTAGCAAAGAATATACTCTTGTCCCTTCTAACTTTCACATTATGATCTCTGAAAATATTTAGTACAGCCTCTACTCGTTTATAACATCCATTTTTATATTTTCCAAAGATCAAGACGTCATCAAGGTAGCAACGAATTCCTTCCAAATGACCCAAGAGATCATCCATGAACTTTTGGAAAATTTGTGCTGAGCTATCCAAATGGCAACCTGGTTTGATTATAATTTCCCCCACGGTGTGCTGATAACCATTGGTTTCTGGGAATGTTCATCCAATTCTAATTGGAGATATGCACTCTGAAGGTCCAAAACCGTAAAACAAGCTGCTCCTGAAAGACTATTTATAATATCTTTTATTTTTGGTAGAGGATAATTATACTTATCGAAGACCTTATTCAGAGTGCTCCTTAAGTCAAGACACAACCGAATCTCATTATTTTTTCTTCTAACGACAACTAATAGAGTTGCCCATGACGTACATTTGATGGTATTAATATTTTTTGTGATTCGAGTTTTTTAGTTCCTTCAAAACTTGATCTTTTAATTGAACCGGAATCTCATAGCATTTTCTATATTTAGGCATCGCATCAGGTTTTATCTGAATATTAACCTTATAATCTTTTACAGGTTGAGATATGTCTTATTTAAATACGTCATTATAAGATTTAAGTAAAAATTCTTCATCGTTTGACGCAGGTTGCATCAATTGTAAACTATTACTCTTCTGGTGGTTAGTAGATTGCTGAAATATATTCTGCTTCCAATTTGGCCAGAGTGCCGCTAACCAAGTATGTCCTAACAATGGATATTTTAATTTGTTTTTAATTTTCCTTCATGACTTCTACTAGTATTGAACCTAATACAGCTAAGTCCGTAATAGATACGTCTCATAAAATGTTAGATGATTTATTCAATAACTTGTTCGCAAAGTAGCTATTATAAAAGTAATATTCGCCACTGAAACTGTAGCTCCCGTATCTAATAAGAAATCGGGCATTTTTGACTGTATTGATATTGGTACTAAAAACACTGTAGTAGGGTCTAAATCACTAGATAAAACTATTAATGAATCAATCATTGTTGATAATAAATAATTATCTGAAAATGCTACTTCATTGTGAACTCCTCAGACATATATTTTCCTCAATTCATGGAGCCTATTGGCAATTCCACTTAAACCTTGTAAAAAGGATATCATTAATCTACACAAATATTATAATTTGTCGTAAAAGATCCATTCAGAGCTGTACATTACTAATAAAATTAGCCATTGCATTATCATTACGTAGAACGTACTGCTATGCTTTAAATTTACTGATATATTTATTGTTTCGAAATCAAACTTTTCAAAATTTTGAAAGTTTGGAGTACTCGAAGGTGCCGTCGAATGCGTCATTTAAAGTAAGTAAGTAATTAGTAATAAACAATAATTATACAGTCGTCGATATTCAAATTAAAGTAAAACTTTTATTACATCAATTACGAAATCGTAGGGTACTAGAATCATGCCGTTAGATAAACAGCTCAATTATCATAAGAATACAGCCAGAACTTTCCTTCCAGTTTTGGGTAAATATGTAACTATTAATCTGTTTGAAACACATATTTTAGTTTTTCCAAGTTTTACTTCAACAAACACTGTAAGCATCTTAAAATCAGTACATAACATAATCGGATATTGAATGAATAGGTTCTTCAGTTTCCAGTACTATAACCTTTCAATATTTAATACATGCATTTAAGCAAAAGCCAATATATAAGAAAACATACTCATCTGAATTGTTTTCTGAACACATATAACGGCTAATACTTTCCTCTTAGATACAACAGATCACCACTTCACTATAGATTAACACCCAGTAACAATGATCCTTTTGGAAAAGTCGACCCGATAATATCAACTTTGAAAGTTGCGCTGGAAACAAAACAATATCGTTAATCACTTCGATAAAGCTAGTTTTAAATAATTGCCAAATCAAACGTTTTTCTCGAAAAAAGACCACATTATGTCAGTGCTCGAATATTATTTTTTCATTTTTTTAAAATATTCATAACAGTTATAGGTCTAAAGCCCTGAAGCTTTTTCCCACTGCTCTTTGGAATAGGGGTAACTAATGATGTTTTCCAATTAACAGCATACATACCTGAACATAAACTCCAATTGAAAATGGACGTTAATACAGGAGCTATAATTCCGCTAATACCTTTAATGATTTAAAACAGAGATTTGATCAATGCCTGTGGAAGTTTTGTTCCGTAAAGATTTTATAGCTAAAAGTAGGTGTTTAGATGAAATATGGACTAAATTGAGAACACAAAACTACCAGTCCTTTTTGGCCAGACAGGGCCCTTCTGCAACACACAATGACTCTAGGTAATCGGTTGACTAACTGCCCAGCCCCACCGCGTGAAGGGAAAGCTGCTCATTGAGACGAAAATTGGCCAGATATTATAAGTACATGTTATAGCGTTATTGAAATACAATAGAGCAGCCACAGAGCCAATAATAATAATAATAATAATAATAATAATAATAATAATAATAATAATAATAATAATAATAATAATTGTAATTCTTTATTAACGTGTTACGAGCAGCATTACAGCCAATATAACACGAGTCAGTAGTAAGGGTACTATATTATAAAATATTTAGGTTCATATCTTGAAAATGTACAATATGTTGTCCTTATTAAATTAAATTATTGACATTTAACACCCACAATACAGTTAAAAATAATGCAATATATATATCGAGGCTAACACATGTAAGACCAAAAAAAAAAAATCTACAAATGATAAACAGTCCTAATCCTGGATTGAGGTTTATTTTGTCAAGCTGTTATAATTTGTTACCATTCTAGTTAGGATATTCTTGGGATTAGTTTTTGCTATGATTTCCTCATATTATGTGTGGGCACTTCTATCACAATATTTTGCAATCATTCTTTACAAATATATTCGACTCGTGAATAAATGTTGAATATATTTCATATCCATGATTTTTCTGCGTTCATACAGAGGTTCAATTTGAAAATATTGACACGAATATTCATAATGATGTTGGTAGTATAACTTATACTTATAACACAATAATCTCAAAAAGCATTTCTGAATACTCTCTATTATATCTGAATCTGACTTGGTATTATCACATCATACCGTCGCAGCATATCGAATTTTAGGCCTAGCAAACATTTTATAAACCGATATAAAAGTTTTATCATGAACAAGTTCACTCTATTGATTAAGTATATAACCAATATACTTATAATATAATTATAATAAAATATTACTCCTAAATCCTTGATTGATTATACTTTATGAATAATACTCTCCAATATTTTATAATTACTCTCTATGCGATTAGTTTTATTTGTAAAACTAATGCTATTTGTCTTCTTATATTTATCTTCATTTTAATCGTAGTCATTTATGTTTAATAATACATAAAATGAAGAATACCCTGGGAATTTTGTTTTCCATTTTTCGCATTTTAGAGGTCGGATATTTGCATTTTCTTGTACATACTCTACAATATCTTGATTAGTTACATTTTGGTCTAGCCTTGTGACAAACAGAGCTTTAGTATTGTTTTGTTGCAAATTCACTTTCAATTTGTTGGACACTCTTGTGCCTTTCACCAACGATGAGGATTGACCCAAATTTTGGATTTTGGTCGTTGTATGATCTTTTGCATTTGGATCCATTCACCTTGGTTAATATCAGTTTCGGCACTGGATAGACAATCTCTTGCACCCTTTGGAAAGTCATGAAGTCATGTACAATATGTTATTGATAAGGTTTCGAGAATTGAATTACTTTTTTTGAATTTTGGTCATATTTGCCTCCAGAATCGTTTCCTCGCGTGTCTTCATTGCTAGTTCTGGTAAATTACAATTACTGAAACATGGACTAATGAATCTCATTATGACAGTGAATTATTTGATAATAGGTATACTGTTTTAAGACAGGATCGCAATATTAATAAAACTGGAAAGTCAAAAGGGGGAGGGGTACTTATCTCGGCTCTTGAAAAATACAATTTGTGTTTATTGAATAGCTGTGATGATCAATATGAGTGTCTGATTGCTAGAATAACTGTAAAGGGGAGACCAATGTTTATCTGTGTTGTATATTTTGAACCGGTTTCAGGTATAGATTTGTATGATAACCTATTTGCATGCATTGAATCCACTTGTTTGCAAGGCAGTCCTATTCTCCTCATTGGTGATTTCAACCTACCGGAGATAACCGGTACCGAATTCGATTTTGAGCAAAGCGCATCTTTAAAGTGTAGAAATTTATATAATTTTATAATTTTTTATGATTTGAGATCATTCAACAATGTTGCCAATAATAATAATCGCACACTAGATCTAGTTCTGTCAAATCTTGAAAATGTTGAAGTTAATAGAGAATTGTTACCGTTGGTACCGGAAGATAACCATCACCCAGCTATAATAATAGAAATAGTTAACAGAAAGGTCAAGAAAGAAAAGCAGAAAAGTAACACTTATTATTATAATTTTAGGAAGGCAAATTTTCTGATGTTGTATCAGGAACTACAAGCTATTGATTGGGAATTCTTACAAGCGTATCGGAATGTTAGTAACTTAATGAGTAAATTCTATGATATTGTCTATGAAATATTTGATAGGTGTGTTCCTCGTAAAATAAGTACTGTTTCAAAGTATCCGTGTTGGTTCACCAAAGATATTATTAGAAAACTTAAGGTCAAGGCATATTATCATAAACAATCCAGGGTCAAAATCATGAACTCAGCACCTTTCTATCAAGAATTTGCTCGATTACGTAGGGAAATTAAGAAAGACATTAGAATTGCTTATAAGAGTTTTATAATTAATTCTGAAAATAATATTAGTACCAACTCGAGCGAACTGTGGAATTTTATCAAAAATAAAAAAAGGCACCTACCGCCAAATGTATTAAAATTTGAAGGTCAGGAGCTATCTAGGAATGATGAGATAGGAAATGCATTCGCTCAGTATTTTCAATCGGTATTTCTATCCTCCTCTCACACATATAATAATCTTAATGGTGATGCTGTTAGTAATAGAAATGATGAAATAGGGATACTGTGCATTGACTAAATTCAACTAAAGGAAGTTGAAAATGCTAACAAAAATTTAAAATCGAAAACGTCAGTTGGTTCTGATGGTATACCCTCATATGTAGTTAAGGGATGTGTTGATATATTTAAATATCCCCTATTGATAGCATTTAACTTATCCCTAAAAACATGTACTTTCCCCGACAAATGGAAATCTGCCCTGGTTTGTCCTATCCCAAAATCTAATAATACTAGAGACATTAATGACTTTAGGCCAATTGCAATATTACCAGCTTTTGCAAAAGTATTTGAACAGATTTTATACAAGAGAATTGGTAATCATATTCAACCAGTTATTTCAGCTAAGCAGCATGGCTTTGTTTCTCAGAAATCCACGGTAACAAACTTAGCACTTGTTACGGACTACATAGCAAATTCGATGGACGAAGGCAAGCAAGTTGATGTGATTTATATTGACTTTGAGAAAGCATTTGACAGGGTTAATCACAATATATTACTGGAAAAATTAAATCACTATCACTTCTCACCCACTGTGATTAGGCTCCTCTATTCGTACTTAACAAATCGCAAGCAATCAGTTGTCTATAAAGAATACAAATCATATGAATATTCTGCACTCTCAGGAGTTCCTCAAGGTTCGAACCTAGGACCTTTGTTATTCCTCTTATTTATTAATGACCTTCCTGATTGTGTGTCTGATAATGAAAAATTGTTATTTGCAGATGACTTTAAAATATATACAAAAGTCAACTCTATCGGAGACTGCATAAGACTTCAGCAAAGCTTAGATAATATTGCAAACTGGTGTGCTATTAATCAACTTGGAGTCAACATAAGTAAATGTAAAGTATTATCATTTAATAGAAATAAAACCACTCATCAATTTGATTATTCCATTAATAAAATTGTACTAAACAGACCTACTGTAGTTAAGGATCTTGGTGTCACTTTTGACTCGAAATTGACTTTTAACATACATGTAACAAATATAACAAATGAAGCCTTGAAGTTACTAGGATTCGTAATTAGGACGGGAAGAGAATTCTACAACATATCAACATTGGAAAAAATTTACTATGCTTATGTTCGCTCCAAGGTAGAATATGCTTCTTCTATTTGGAATCCATATCAATTGAAACATTGCCAACAATTAGAGAAAATCCAATCAAAATTTCTTAAATTCCTGACCTTTAAAGAAACTCGAATCTATCCTGCTTATGACAGTTACAATGCAGTCATTAAGAACTTCAATATTCAGAGCTTAAAACAAAGGCGCAACATTGCTGATCTGTTATTTCTGCAAAAAATTGTTCAAAATAAGTTAGATTGTATGGATTTAGTTTCGACATTACAGTTTCGTGTCCCATCATCTAAAACTCGCGTTAATAATACTGGTTTCTTCCACTGTAAAAAGGCAAGAACCAATATCTTAATGAGGTCACCAATCTGGAGAATTTGTACTATATATAACCAACTCTGTACAGTTCACAATGATCTGGACGTATGCTATATGTCACCTAAAGAATTTAGAGATACAATTGTCAATAAACTCTGTACAACTACTTTGTAAAGCTTAACACTATAATTAGGCCATTGCCTGTTGTGTTGTCACTAAATAAATAAATAAATAAATTGTCTAGCAGCCTTCCTGTGATCAGATTGAGAATGTTTGTTTTTGACAGAATTTTGCGTGCACCCTTGTACAATGTTGGAGTTGGCCAGCCGTTTGCTAGTACGCCTGCATAAGTTTTATCTTTAACCATAGCTTGTAACAGATCAAGTGGTTTGTTATTTTCCGAATATGTGGAGGTTGATTAGTGATAACATTCTGAGTTATTATGGATTAATTGTCAGAACTGTTAGATTCTTTCATGAAAAAAATGTAATACTACTTTATAAGGATTAAGAATTAAGATAGAGCTCAACAGATAAAGCTACAGTTGACTACCGATTTACCGTGGTAATAGAGGGAAAGATATCCACGGTTAACTCAAAATCACGGTTAATCCAAAGGCAGGAAAAAGAAAACCATAAATAACCACTAAATAATGAATAGAAAAATGCTACATTGCAATTTATCTGTACTGAATTTCATGAACTGTGCTTTAATAAAGTTTGAAATCAACTGAATCAATAAACATTCAACTCGAATCTCATTGTTAAATTCCATGCCTTCTCTCTCTTTCCCTCTAGCGTGCCTGCTGATGATTCTTACAATAGATGTAAATATTTTCTTTTTAAGCCGCTCCCGGTAAATCGGGAGTCGACTGTAGTTTGAGCTTAACAGATTAAGATTAATTTATGAGTATGTAATTTGTGCTATATTTCAAAATATGGTTCTCTTTACGAGAAGAGTACAATTATTTAAATATTAATAATCGTTCCATTCTTACGCAGGTGGCCTATCAAATTTTCAATATGTTAGCGGGAAATAGCAACTTAATGAATTGGCTTATTATTGTGTTGTGTGGATCATTATTAGATGATAATTTTTATCAAAAGAGAAGGAATAAAGGTAAGATACTTTTGGGTATTCGCAAAACGTTACTAACTGTTAGAAAATGTGTGAGACTCACAGAATTGAAGCCTTTCCGTACAATTCTCACTTTAAAAGTAAGTGCATTTTAAAATTCCTAATATATATATATTTCACTACTTACAAAAATATTTTATAACACACACACACACACACACACACACACACACACACATATATATATATATATATATATATATATATATAAGATGGTAAAAAAGGTAGGAAAAAGGTACTTACATTATAGAATACCAAGACAGGCGTACAGGAACTTCACAAACACAATAGAAAAGCGGCAATGTATCGCAAAAGCGTTTTCACATGGTAGGAGAGAAAAAGGACAGAGCGGACTGGTGCGGGACTTGTGCTAAGACGCCATGTTGCCAGCAGATATTGGGTAACAGTGTGGCCAGGCTACGGAGGCGGGAAAATGACTAGATGGGTTGGAGAAAAATACCAAATGGAGAAGAAAGTGCGGAGGATACAAGTAGTAGGTAAGGGGCTTCCAAAGGAATAAGAGGATAAAGAAACAAAGGGGAGGGGGAAATAATAATAATAATAATAATAATAATAATAATGAAGATGAAGGGGAAAGGAAGAACAAAGAAACAATATTGACAAATAGACAAAAGTGCAACTAGAGACGAAACGAAGAAGAGAATGGAAGAAGAAGACGAAGACACTGCGCTGCGGGAAGTTACAGGCAGTCGAGACTGGGTTCACAGTTGACGGAAAGGATAAAGATGTAAGTCTGCTCCCATCTCTTTCTAACTGTGGCAGATGAGTCATTCTTTAGAATTTTCAGGATGCTAACTCGAAAGGTTTCGTTAAAGGTGCAGCCGTGATAAGAAGTGTGTTAAGGTATAGGGAGGTGCAGAATTTGTGATTCGCAGGAGTAGCGATGGTTGTTGATGCGGATCTTTGGAGATGTTTGGGTTTCGCCAACGTAGAAGGCGGAACATAGGAGATAAATGAGATTGGAAGATATGCAACTGCCGGAGTGTCGGATAAAGTACGTCTTGTGAGTGACAGGATGTACGAAGAAAAGACTGGGATCAAAAATAGGACAGATTCTGCAGAACTGGGGTCTATCGCACTTGCCAGGTTTGTGGGGAGGAGACGGAATTAGTCCAGCCCTGGTGAGAATCGTGTTGAGATTCGGAGGTCTGCGGTAGACTATTTTGGGTAACAACGGGAAATCTCAGGTTTCAGGAAGTTTCAGGTGACGCTGTGATTACGGAGTGAGCCAGCTGGAGGAACTTTTGAGGGTCTGAAAGCTGGGATAGTACTGGGTGATAAGATTGGGAGCGGAGGAAGCTTCGCGGGGAGGTCGGTTGGAGTTAGAATGTTTTCTAGCACGGTTCAGTTGTTTACGGATGAGGTGGTTGGGATATCCATGGGACATCCATAGGAGAGGAACTGAAATAATTCTGAAGTAGGTGATCAGAGGAACAGATGCGAGAACCCTGAACAGCAAGAGCGTATATGGAAGAGAGCGTTTGGTATGGTATGTATGGGAGCTGTTGAAGTGGATATATTGCATACTGTTGATAGGTTTGATGTGAACGCCTGCCTCAAGTGGACTGTTCGTGAGCCAGACATCCACACTAGAAAAGGACAAGTGAATTTGACAGGAATTTGAGGCTTTAAAGAAATGTTTCCAGTAACTCTTCTCGGTGGGTCCAGATCAAGAAAATGTAGTCGATATAGCGAAGCCAGGTGAAAGGTTGGAAGATGTAGAGCTGAGGTATTTGGTCTCCAGGCCGCCCACGAAAAGTTTGGCGTAGGAAGGGACCATGCGAGTGCTCATGGCTGTGCCTTTGATTTGCAGAAAATTGTTTCTCAAAGATGAAGTTGTTCATAGTGGGGACAAACTGGGCTAGTTGAAGCAGAAATTCTGGGTATACGAGGACTGGGTCTTGTGTCGAGAAAGTGTTCAAAGACAGCGAGACCATAGGTGTGGGGGAGTGTTGGTATACAGTGACGTCACGTCAACTGTAAATAAGGTGGTGTCAGGTGGGAGAGGGTCAGAGATAGAATGTATTGTGGAGATCAATTGTTGGTGTATATACTAGCACAAAGGAAAGCCGGAAGGTCAATTTAAGGTGAATGTGTGAGCAAAATGAAGGAACATAAAGGAAAATACTTACAGCTTATATGTTCCGTATTAGAGCACACACATATTCACATATATACAAGTAACTACGATATTTCGTGCACACAGTTGCCCTTAAGTCATTTGTCGAGGAAGAGGCCGAAGTGCACGTGTTCACATAGCACAAGATTGAAAAGACAGTAGCGACACTTCTTATTCTAATCTGTTTATGGGCAAAATCGAACATCATTTCGTGGAAACTCAACCTTTGACCCCTCTACTCTGGGTAAGATTCTTGGACGATATAATAATGCTATGGACTCATGGTGAAACCAGTCTCAAGACATTCCTAGAAAAACTGAACCAATTTCGTGTTGTCCAGTTCACCTGGTCCATTTCCGACAAAAGAGTCACATTCCTTGACGTGGACATCACCTTAGAAAACAACACTCTGACCACTTCCGTTTACATAAAACCCACCAACCAAATGCAGTACTTACACTACTTAAGTTCCCATCTTTACCACACCAAGAAAGCGATTCCTTTCTCTCTTGCCATCAGAGGACAACGTCTGAATTCCAGCACCTCTGCTGCTGAAACTTACAACAAACGCCTCCAGGAGGTTCTAGTCAACCGAGGCTACCCTTCTAACCTTGTAACCAAACAGATCCGCCGTGCATCCTCAGACACTCAACCCACTCAAAAATCCAACCTACCGGCTCTAATCACCCAGTTCTATCCTAAACTAACCAAGGTCAAACAAATCCTACACTCTAATTTCCACATTCTCCAATCTGATCCAGGCACAAGATCAATATTCCCCACCAAACCTAGATTAGTTTTTCAACATCCACCTAATCTTAGAAACATCTTGGTCCGTCCGAATTCCTCCTTGCCACCACACCAAACCGGCGCACAGACATGCCAGAGACCCAGATGTAAGTTCTGCTCCATTTTCATCACTTCCCTCACAATCACTATCAATACTGTTAATGGTCGGTACACCCTCAATTCCAAGGGTACATGCCAAACCCCTAATGTTATATATATCCTAAACCGGCAAGTTCTGTGATGCTTTTTATGGGGAGAAAAAAGTTGTGCTCCTAACTCACACATCACACAATGTTGAATTAACGTTTTATAAACGTTGAATTTTGACAACGTTGTATTTGGTGACGTTAAATTATACGTTTTATCAACGTAATTTAATAAACGTTTAAAGAATGACCAGTATTAAACGTTTATTAAACAGTGAATTCAAATTGTGCTCTTAAACCTTCTAAAATGGTGAAAAACACAACGTTGATTCAACGTTGAATGTTTTTGATATTTCCTAATCTACAAAAACAATTTTCAGTGATAGTTTTATGTTTAAACTTCACTAGGTATTATATAATATTTTTTTCTTGATGGAAATGCACTTCTATTTGACATTCATACAATGGCTACGCTATGCATTTGTCTTTTGTTCTTTCATGAAAACCGGGAAAGGCAGGACATCAGCGCAGCGAGAGATCGAAATGACAGGAGGAAATTTGAATAAGTTGCTCAAATGATTTATATATATATTCTTCATAGAATAGGTTGTCTCATCTTGTTAAAATCAATAAATATGATACTGACAATTCTCAGACTTACTGAATGAATCAAACAATTCCACGAGGCAACCTAATTCTGTTTTGAAAACTTATAACTTTTTTATTTCGTTCAGATGCCTCTTATAGGTAAGAGCATATTGTATGTATATAACTATATACAATTAAAGAAGACAACTAGTATTTTATTTTGTGGAGTTGTTATAAAGTAAGTATTAAAGAGCATTTGTTTTTTCTCGCATTATCTAAATTGTATTCTGAATATTTATTTATTTTACATACATTATCGCTTAGACGTGCTTTTTCTTAATAAATAAGTTACGTTTATACGTACTCAGGTATTATTTGTTCTCAATTTTTATTGATCTTTTAATTAGTGGTTTCACTAAGAGTGTGACGCGGCTTTTTGCGGGGTCATGTGGTCAGCGCACGGCTGTTTTCAGTCACTTTGAGTGGCTTTCGCTACTCGTTTTAGCGCGAAAATAAAACCTGGCCTTAACCTTCAATAACTCTAAGCTCCCCTTTTTCCTCTGCATTTTCAACACATTTCCATCCACGATCCCACCATGTACTTACACGCTATACAGTTATTATTATTTCAAGTTCCGTAAATCTACGCGCTACAGCAGTTAGTTGTTCTCCAGTTTTGATGCTTTGATGCTTTCAGAATTTGATTTATGATGACATATATTGGCAAAAGCAGTTTCTAATTTAACTTTGTCCCATATACAAATTTTGTTCATCACTTGTATATGTTACACACACACACAAAGAAGTTGCAAATATCAAAACTAGCACTACCTTATTTTTTCCATCACATCTACATGTGTCGAAAAGGTTTCATTTAAAAATAATAGTTTTTTTTAAAGGAAAGAATGAAAGAAGAAACGTTATCAATAAAATGATAAGCAAGAAACGTAGTTATGCTTGAAGTTAAGTAATTAAAATCTTTCAATAGTATATATAATATGTACAGAAGTTTAGTCTTCATTATGCTCTCACGTTCATTATGGTAGATTGTAAATTACGAATTTCAACAAGAAAATCAAAATTGAAGGACAAAGTTATATTAGAAACTCTTGCTTTTAACAATATATGCCATCATAAATCAAATTCGCAGATAATACTTTATAATTGTGATTCAGTTCCCACTTCTAAATATGATGGAAGGTATTGGAAATTTATTTTATAATAATTATTTTATAATATATCAGACTAGACTTTCTGGCTATTATTCTTCACTATTCCTAATCAGAATTATTTGTGTGTGGAGGGATGGGGAAGCAATAATTTGATTTAGACCTACTCGGGTAAAAGATAGTTTACCAAACTACTCACATGATGAATAGGCGGACTATAAATGCATGCCTTGCTTATGTGAGAGATATCCGACAAATTGAAAAATCGAACATCCCTCATTTACAGAGGTCGTTTTGTCAAGATATCCGACCCACAAATAATTCAAAGAAGTTCGAATTATTTATTTCATCAAATGATCTTATCTATTCAACCTGTTCATTCTAACGTTTGTAATCCGGATTGCTCTGACATTCGTAATCTTAACTGCCGGTTAACTGGCATACAAATGATCCGGAAAATCACTATCAAAACAATTTAATTGTATCTATTAACCGAATTATTCGCATATATTTCATCAAATTAATCCGAAATTATGTTACCTAAATTATTCAGTCTAGTCAATTTAATGATCTCGTTAAATGGTAACCTCCGGATATCCGTTTTCAGCGTTATCTGCCTCCAGAAACCAATAATGGATAATCGATCCTCAGGATATCTATAATTAGAATATAATTTCAATTAGTATTTTCAGTCTTAAACTATGAATTAAAACATTCAAGTAATTCGCAAGGGCTCAAATAAGGCAATATTTTATATTATGTCCCCCTCTTGACTGTAATGCGTAAATATCCACAGGCTTTTCCCCAACCCCTTAAAGTACTCTAATTATCCTTTCTAATAAGATATATATGAGAAAATTTCTCTCTGTGGGACTACAGATGTTGAGGCTTACATAATTATGAAAATCCGATACGACAACTTTAGGTACACTGTGACATGTTTTACGAAGTGATATGTTAAAAATACGTATAAAAAGATATACGCAAATGGAAAGCAATCTAGATGATGATACGATACCTACATGTAATTATAAGGAATTGATGTATAGTACAGGACTAGTGATTTGAGATGCTAATAAAGTCGGTTATTACTAGTAATTATGGTTATTGTTTTCTTAGGAAGATGTGTGTATTATTAGCAAAGTTACGAAGAATATCTTTTCGGTTCTGGGATGGAATCTTCGCCCTAACCAAAGATTTCCTTTTACAATCTACTCTAACCTATACATCATATTACAACAGTTATATTTGTTCATAGATGCCACATACCAAATGTTATTAAAATCTGAGAAAATGCAATAGACATTTCTGAATGATTTTCTGTAAATGACCTCTTTTTTCTTGTCATTATTTTCTCCTTTACATACCCTGAAACTTCGACTTGTGCGTAACTTTTAATCTACGAGTTACTTAGTCAGTATTTCTGAATTGCATGCATATGTCCCTATCAAAAGTAATTGGTGACTTCAACTTCTAGAGATAAGAAAGAAAAAGCAGTTACCACTACTGTAAGCCCAATTCTAGAATTCATCTGATGCTGTTTCTCAAGAGTGGTCCGCGGACGATAGCTGGTCCACAAGATGTCTCACATGACCTATCAATGACCAGTCAATAAATATTTACACCTTTAAGAACTCAAGCTGAAATTGTGAAACTTACAATGTTTGCTGCTCCGTGTTTTGTCAGCTTATGTTGCAATATTTATCTCTTTAGATCACAGTATACACATTCAATTCAAACTTAGATAGTTGAAGAACATTCGATATACGTATATTCAGAGAATTGGCCGTGCAGTTGCTCTGTAATGGATAGCATCCTATCCAGCAGCTGGAGATTCGGGTTTGAGTTCCGCTCACGGCGACTGTCAATTTTTCTGTGGTAATTTCAACTTTACCACACACAAGGTTATTTGTTAAATAGGTAGTAACATATATTCTTTCGCACCGCACGATTGGAGACGATTCCTCAACTAAAACTCTGCCTGAAGTGGAGTACCTGAACCTCATAACTAGCAATGACGAGCTGGGAGTGTGTCTAGGCAAGAGGAATGTTTTATATACACAGGAAATTGACCGTGCCGTGGTGGTGTAATGGACAGAATACCCAACCGGTAATTGGGAGATCCGGGTTCGAGTCTGTCATGGCGACAGTCATTTTTTTCGTTAATTTCAAATTATACCCAATTAATTTTTTTGTGGCAAATTAATCCCCATAATTGAAACTTTATGTTTTTCTAGATAATTAAAAACTAAAAGAATCCTACCCGAACACGTTCCTAAAAGTAATATTCACAATATTTTACTTGATCCAATTACGCTTCATCAGGAGAGGATTACACCTTCCATTACAGCTACCATAGGCATGAGTCACTGGATAAAAGAAAAGTCAACCTTCCTGTGATTCACGTAATGTTTACCTTTGTCTTTTAACTCATCCGATGAAGTTTGATTGAATGAAGTAAAATATTGCGAATATAAGTTTTATTAACGAGACAAGGTAGTTTTATTTATAGTATTTAATTTGAAAATTTGTAAATGGAGACACGCGGTTTTTGCATTATAATTATAAAACAAAACTATATTTTTATTAGTTACTTTTCAAATCAATAATTCTGAATTCTGATGTTGATTTTCTTACAAAAATAATTCTTGCAGATCCCTTGAGTGTCGTGGGAAAGATGGTAAACATGTATGATAAGTTGGTTCCAGGTGTAGTCTATGGAGTCCTATTATATTTGTCAAGTAAGCTCTTTATAGCAAAAATAACTAAAAAACGCATTAGCGGACGTAATACTTAGTAAGTTTATTACTGCTCATAGGTGCTAATCACTAAGTATAATTTTAAGTACTTTTAATGCTTTAATAACATCATGAAAGTATGATATGGAAAATGTTGAATACTTTAATTACAAGCAAAAACGATATATATATACATGGGAGGCTCCATAGTCTAGTGGTTAGAGCATTGGACTCATATCCGCGTGTTCCCGGGTTCCATTTCGGGCTGGAGTCCCACTTTTCGGCGTCCACCCAGCGTCGTCTGGGGGAGTCACGTGAATAAAGGCGTGGCGGCCACTCGGTCTAGAAAAACCCTAATACGCCTGTTCCTGGCCAGGTGACACGCAGTACTGACCACACTGCCATCACTCAGGTGGACGCAGTTGCACCAACCGCGGACAGATGGCGTTGGGACAGGCTCAGCACCTTCCGGTCTGTAACGCCCGTGGTTATATATATATACGAAGGCCGAATAAGCAATATAATAGGTAAAATCTGAAGAGAAAGGAAAGAATTGTATTTACGTAGTATCTTGAAGATCACGTACACAATTACACACACAACACTATCGGCTCATGTCGTCTACAGTTGTAGACAAGAAAGAAGTTCATTGAACACACGTACACAATTTGAAGAGATAGAAAAACAAGGTGGCGGACGTCCACATCAAAAACAATTGACGACGTTCTGCGCGTGCGCATGTATTGATATGAAACGAGTTTAGGAAATAGTATTTTGTGTTGAAAATTGAGCTGGGTACAGTTCCTTTGCTGAGCTCCAGTTACTATTATTATAATTATTGTTCCCAGCTCAATTTTCAACACAAAACACTGTTTCCAAAACCCGTTTCCCATCAATACTTGCGCATGCACAGAACGTCGTCAATTGTTTTTGATGGGGATGTCCGCCATGTTGTTTTCTCTCTCTTCAAATTGTGTACATGTGTTCAGTGAATTTTACCGGTAATTTTAGAAAGCCGTAACTGCAGTAACAGAACTTTAGTAGTTAAAATAACAATCGAATCAACACATTTTTGCCATCGCTCAGCAAATTTGTTTATTCCGATAGAAAAGAATTCTGGAGTCAGGAAGTTGACAAATTCTTTGAAAGCATTTTGAGCTGTCTTGATCACGGAAGACTTTTCTAGGAAGGAGGTGCCTAAAGAAGTTGTAGTCAGTCGGCGACAGGTCAGGAGAGTATGCTGGATGAGGCAGTTTCATAACCTAATTAGTTCAATTTCTGAAGCGCCCGTTGTAAGAACGATGGAGCCCTTTCTGTTAACCAAGGATGGACGCAAGTGTGCCAGTTTCTAGTGCATTATATCAATTTGTTGACAATAGGTGTATGATGTGATCGCCAGGATTTATGAAACTATAGAATAACTCCTTTATAGACCACGAAAGTGTCACTATTACCTTTTTAGGTACAGCTTTGGCTCGGGGTAATGTTTTAGGGCTTCATCGTGATCCAACCGACACCCAGAACGACGACGATACCCGTAGAAAATCTACATTTTGTCGAGAGTCACAATACGTTCAAGAAATGGATTATTTCTGTTCTTTTTAAGAAGCACTTCATAACAACGGTTCTTTTGAAACTAGTTCAATTGGTGTATCATCCATTTATCAAGTTATTTTCACCCTTCTGATGACATTCAAATGACGAAGGAATGTTGATTCGATAACTTTGAGTTGTTCTGAAACTTAGAATATCTTCAACTAGTCATTGTCAACCATTACTGGACGTCCACGATCTTCATCATCAAGAGTCAGATATCCAGTACGAAATTTTCCGAACCATCTTCGCACTATGCGTTCAGAAACTGTTCCCTGGCCTCTTGCTTTGATAACATTTCCACTGGCTTCCGGAGCAGAATGTCCAAGTTTGAACTCATGAAGAAGGAATTATGTAAATTTATGGCCATAAGAGGATCATTAAACATAACCAAAAATCATACAAAAATGAATTTGAGAAAAATTTATTGCATACAGTTTGTTAAACAGTAATTAGGCATTAAAAATATATATATAACAAACAATATAAGCATCAATGTGTTATTACCGAAATTTCCTTGTAAAATCTTCAATCAAAAAAGGGTCATTATTTATGCATCAGCCCATTAGATATTAAATATCATTGAAGTTGGCACAAATACAATTATGTAGAGCTTAATAAGTCCTATACGAAAAACTTGCCGTATCATCGCGGTGGTTTCATCAACATTAGATATTTAGATTGTACATAAGATACTTTCACTGTTGTCTGTATTTTTACAGACTTTCTTTAGTTTACAATGGTTCGTGGTGTCCTCAAATCTCGCACCGTTAATTTAACTCATTTCCCGACGTCATACAATGATGAAATTTTGCACAGCAATAAAAGTCGGGAGACAATACAATATTCCATTGATACTTTCATATATATCTATATATTTTAAAAACATTTTTTTTAATATGGACTTCTTTATTCTACAATAAATACTAGCCTGCAGCGATCTTGCGTTTGGCTGGTTGCAGAACACATTAGGATTTGGATAACAAAATATTAGCTTGAGAAAAAGTATCCGAACATCGAAATAACTCGAAAAAAATAATAAAAAGAAACTTTTTAAAGATATACTTTTCTTAAACAATTCGTACCAAAAAGTAAAACATAATTTTGTTTATGCATGACTAAAAGGAAAAGCATATGGTGCGCGAATTGAAAAATTTATATGAGTACTTTATATGAGAGCGCACCCCATGCTTTTCTTTTTAGTTATGCATAAACAAAATTACTTTTTATTTTTTAGTACGAATTGGCTAAGAAACGTATGTCTTTGAAAAGTTTTTTAAAATTTTTATTTCTAACTTGAATGCATGTCTAACGGCACTTCTCATTTTCCTTTTAAAGTTTTTTTTTTATTTTACCTTTTAGTGTATTAAAAAACAAAAACACATAGCTCCTTGTTAAAACGATATATGATTGTTTTACTTCTACCTATATTAAAAAATGCCATTCGTTATAGGCAATTAGAAAATGATTTGTATTGTGTGGGTTGCATAAGAAAATATGTGTCATTGCAGAGCAGCTATACGTAAAAGTGCTTTTAGTTTTTGCATATATCTTTTCTACGTGTATCTGAGAGATGTTACAAAGAAAACGTCACAGAAATGCCCTCTACTAAAACTTTAATCAAAATTTGTGTATCCACTCAAATTAATATCTAAAGTCCCTTCGGGGAAAATATAACATTGGCCAAGTAAAATAGGTGTTATTGTTATCATTATCATTTTGAATGTGCGAAAATACATACCTCTTGCACAGTTACGACTTCCAGTTCTTATAATTTTGCCTAATTTATCTTACAAGGAGGCATTATGCACTTGTGATCATGGATTTTAATAATAATGTGCTAGATGATATATCATAACATGACTTGAAAACTGGCGGAGTACTAACACGCAACGCGAAATCATTTATAAATAATTAACAAAGCAATTTGGCGATTCAGTTGCTCGTCACCTATAAGTCTGTTAGTTCATACCCTGGACAAGCTGGTCCGCGTGGTCTAGTGATTAACCGCGCTACCTTCTACATCAACACTCCTGAGATCGAATCCTGTCAGTCTCATTCTTTTATCTTTAAAAAAAAATATTAGTATGGTAGGAAAACGTTCTTTTAAAATGTTACATTTGCATTTAATTCGAAATGTAATCAGCAAAAGTTAAATAATACGAAAGCTCTACATTCAGCGCTGGAAATGGAAATTTTTACTCGGGAACGCAGAAAAATTTTCCCTATGAGAACGGCAAGAGAAAGAAAGAAAATAGTAACTTCCAATTTCCGGCGAGTTGTGTTCGTCCTTTATAAACAGTAGAACTACTAATTTCATTTCTGCAGTTTTTGTACTGTTAGGACTTACTAATCAAAATTGAAATGTCTTTCTGATTTTCGATTTATTCTGTATTCGTTCCAAGAAGCACAAAGGGAAGATTTCTTGCCACTTTCTTGCACAAGTGTATGTTTGGGGTGATGGTGAGGTGACAGAGTATTTTACATATTTTCCACGGGAATGATTCAGAGCTGGAGGTTCTTTGACCTCTCTGTACAAATGAGTCAATGGGAAAGAGGTTTCTCACTAATTTCGGCTAATCATTCTTGAACTTTCACTTACTCGTCTGCTCCACGTGGAGTACTATATCTGTAATATTTCGGGAAATTTTAAGCTTTCAATTTTCAAATAATTCAACAAGTGGTGAAATAGGGTCATTAAGCTGCCTCTCGGAATCATAAACAACGTTTGATTGCTGCGTTAGGAGTTTGCGATCCCCGTTTTTTAGTTTATCGAGGAAACGGCGATCCTGTGCGTTCCCCCTAATTTCCAGCACTGTCTATATTTGAAACTTGGTTAAGATATTTATAGTCCATCCGTTATAGAATTCGTTTGTATTCTTCTGTTCACAAGTTGTAAACAGAACAAATAAAACGTCCTTTGTAATATTTTCACAATAAATCTATATAGGTCCACATGATAGTGATCTCTTCGTAAAATCTTTTCCAATTTTTTTTTTATATAAATATCGTTTCAAGGTTGTTGCCTTTATCGAGCGATAGCGACAGTGAGACGTCAATGGTAAGCACCGGACAACCGAAGGACCTTTGACTTAAAATGATGGAAGTCTGAAGAAACGTTAGTTGTGTATAACTTCCTTCCTTCTATAAAAGTCGTAACTCAGGTTTACAAAGTAAAATTATTTTCCTTAAAGATAAATCGCTACCACTTTCTTTCTGAATCTAAAATCAAATTGAAAATACAGTTCTTGTATTAAGGTAGTAAGACAGGTGTGTAGGTAATACTACACAGGTATTATGTGTGTAGAATTCTCTGTGATTTCATGAAACCTGTACTAGTATTCTAAAATAAATAATCACTTTTTTATTCAAACATCTAAATTCAAAATGGCAGGCGATTAAAAGTGCGACAGTTTATATTGTCTCATAAATCCTGCAAAATTGGATTCGATATAATGGAAAATATAAGGATTATAAAAGATTTTAAAAAAAAGAGGGAGAAGTATTTGACATCACATCAAGATCATCAATACATTCAAATTCGTATTAAACCATGAAGGTCCGAGAATAAAGGTTAAGAGGTCCGGATCCGCCATTTGAAGACCCCCACTGATCTATTTCGTCACATTTAAAATATCTTAAATATCCAGTAAAGAATAAAAATAACTTTTCCAGAAGCTCTTGATCGTTTCAAAGCAATTTACAAGAATTAAAATACTGTAACATTCATTTTTCTGTACACGACAAAAGCACACAGAATTCAACTATGTTATGAACTTTAGTGAATTTTAATAAGAAACAATGGGCTAAAATAATAATTTCATCACTGGCGCCATTTAATAATTTCACACACATAAATAAACGCAAACCTTTCGGCATCTTTATAGAATCAGAATAATTTACCCCGAAAGCATTACGAAAGTTCTTAATATCTAAATCAAATGTTTTACTAGAAGACACAATCTGGGGACTACAAACTAAAACAAAAAGAATCAGATGCGTCTGCGTTATTTTCACAAGTGCATGGAAATGGGACAAGTGAACTACTAAAAAAAGAAATCCATAAAAATCAAAACTCCCTTCTGAAGCAGTTTTTTGTAAAAAAAGATGGAAAATGAGAGATGTGAACAAGATCCACTTAATACGTGTTTTAAGACTTTCACAATGTATGTCTGACATTTTATTAATAAAACGATGTTATCAGGAAGGCTAGCGAAACGATTGTCGGATTCTAATTAAATAAATACACAAAGAATATCCGAAAAGAGTTTTATTAATAAAGAGATCCAGTTAAGTCTAATTAATTGCAATAATTAGCATATAGTATTTACTTCCGTGGAATATCCGTCACGTTTCTAATACGTTCGTCCTTTGATGGCTTCTGGTACCATTTACCTATTTAAAGAAACAAATAAGTTCTATATATATTCTCAACGAGGCAAAAAGTTCGACATTCCCACCTTCGTTCTGAAGCATTTTAGGGAAAATAAAAAAAAAGTCAGCAACAAAATTGTCTATTTCATTTATTTCTTCTTTACTTCACACAACAAGTGACATTATACTTTCAAATTCTTCGAATACCAACTCCACTAACATATTCCCGTCAATCCTTGCAGCTTTTGATCGGATATATAGCGATTGCCAATCATTGTGAGTAGTATTGGCGTTTTATTGTTGGGAAATTGTGTGGTGTTGCCATATAATCACGATCTTTGCCGGCGCTCCAAAGATGTTCCCACCATCTCAACGTTTGTCAATTGACATTATCGAAAAAAAAACAGCAGGATAAGAGTAGCAGTGATGGACGCTCAACGCATTTCCTTAGTAGCACCGGTGGGAATAATCCTTGCTGACATTTCACATAATCTACTCAAATTGATTGTTTTCGTGCTACTTTCGTATCTTCCTAAGAGTGCGATTCTGATATAATACCAGATTTAGGATCAACGTTTCCGATTGATCGTTTTTGTGTTAGTTTCGTATCTTCCTAAGGGTGCGATTCTGATATACTACCAGGTTTACCATCAATCTTTCCGATTGATTGTTTTCGTGCTAGTTTCGAATTTTCCTAAGAGTTCGATTCCGATATAATACCAGATTTACTATAAACCGTTCCGATTGATTGTTTTCGTGCTAGTTTTGTATATTCCTAAGAGTGCAATTCTGATATACTACCAGGTTTACTATAAATATTTCCTATTGATTGTTTTCGTGCTAGTTTCGTATTTTCCTAAGAGTTCGATTCCGATATAATACCAGATTTACTATAAACCTTTCCGATTGATTGTTTTCGCGCTAGTTTTGTATATTCGTAAGAGTGCGATTCTGATATACTACCAGGTTTACCATAAATCTTTCCGATTGATTGTTTTCGTCCTAGTTTCGTATATTCCTAAGAGTGCGATTCCGATATAATACCAGATTTACTATAAACCTTTCCGATTGATTGTTTTCGTGCTAGTTTTGTATATTCCTAAGAGTGCGATTCTGTTATTCTACCAGGTTTACCATAAATCTTTCCTATTGATTGTTTTCGTGCTAGTTTCGTATTTGCCTAAGAGTTCGATTCCGATATAATACCAGATTTACTATAAACCTTTCCGATTGATTGTTTTCG
>JAGDQP010004806.1:0-10751 GCA_022664845.1 Lepisma saccharinum
TCAGTTACATAGATAAAGAATGACGGTTGCTTGGTTTGAAACAAGAATGTTCTAATAGAGGATTTGCTTGTAGCTATCTCATGGGTTAGAGAAAAAATGAAGCCAGAAAACAAATGATCATCTACGAAGGCGGCGTAAATGATTGATTAACGAACAACTAGAGAGCTTCTTGTCATCATTATTAGCTAAAAACAATGCTTTTGATTAGAGTAAGTGACCTAACTGGACGGGACTATGCTGTGACGTTTGGCTTCATGTTCTTGGCAAAATCGCATATCCTCTATTAGAACATTCTGGTTTACTGAAGGCACCAGGACTGAATGTAGCCAGGACTGGCCACAACTGTAGCTACTATCTAGGTATACGTGAGAAGAGAACTTCTAGCATTCACTTATTATTATTTTCTTTGGTGATATCCCAACAAGTAATAATGACGTAAACAATGTCGGCTTAGCACATCGAGCTCTACGTAACAATGCTCGAGTGTCAACGTGGTTCTTGCCGCAGCTGTAGCGGCTCTTCTCATGTATCCTAAACAAGTGCTTATTATGTCCGACAACATTGCTGTAGTGTATTCTATGAATCGACGTATTTGCCATGTAGGCTACCTGATACGTATTGCTCACTGTTTGTATACCTGTGTCAATAATGTTGTACTACGTCATGTATTGTCAGAAAATAATAAAGAGGATCGAGCTTCACTCTGTCCGTTCCGGACGCAACCTGAAGAGACCACAACCAATGGGATCTCGGTGGGAGGAGTATGGGCTATGATATCCCATGATCACCTATCGGGGTCTCAGTTGATCTGTTGGTCTCTTCAGAGCAGAAGCAGCGCGCCTGTGCCGTTCGGATTGATTCAAGCGGCAGATGTTGCATAGTTCTTGATAAGTAGATGTTACCGTATACAAAAACACCGAAAAGCTATTTAGC
Source organism: Lepisma saccharinum (assembly GCA_022664845.1). Classification (NCBI taxonomy): domain Eukaryota; kingdom Metazoa; phylum Arthropoda; class Insecta; order Zygentoma; family Lepismatidae; genus Lepisma; species Lepisma saccharinum. Next base: position 934 of record JAGDQP010004806.1, read on the forward strand.
AAACATCGACAAAACATAACGATAATATCATAATCTTTAAAAAGTCTAACCTTTAAAATCTTATATCACGTAACATATTAAAGATACAAAAGCGATATTGTACTCAAATTGTAGGATATTCAATTTAAAATAAAACTTAACCGAACACTTTTTTACTCTAAACTCTACAATTGGGGAGATAATTAGCGATTGTTTAAAGAAAAGTCGAAAATTTACAAAATAATCAAATTTTGAAAGCTTGTAGCTTGAAAACTATGAAAGCTACAAAAGCGGTATTGGGCTTAAACTGTAGGGAATTTAATGGTAAATAAGATATTTGAACACTTTTTGCTGTAAACTCAACCATTGGGGGAGTTTATTTAAAAAAATGTCGAAGAAAAATGAAGATGGCGTCGTTTATCAATATGGCGGACCCGAAAATCGGGCCCCTCCCTACAAATTGATTGTACTTAGAGTATAGAAGAACTATGCAAAATCTGTCGCTTTAATCCAGTCTCTCACGATTTTTTCGCTAAGCCACTACACTACAGTCTAAACCAACATTTTCAATTCCAACTCATTTTTGCACGATTGTTATCGCTGTGCGTCCGTTTTTTTATTTATATGTTAACTCTTTAGTTATACACGTACTAGATTGTGTATATAAAAATACATGCTGTAAATAATATTTACTTTTTTTTCAAGGATTAAGACATAAATCGAGAAACGGACCGCACAGAGATAATAATACATGAAGTGGATAAAGCAGCGCGAGTACAATTTTCGAATGTTTTTGTGGAACGTTGTTCCAGAAATGGCGGAAACGTGAACTCGCAGAATACGCGTCACTGGTCGAGAGAAAATCTGCACGTATATGCGGAAGTTCCATTATATGATTCTAAAATTAGGCAAGTCTTATTGGAGTTAGTAATAGAGATGCCATGACAGGCTCCAGAGAAGATAGCAAAAGTACACTACGTGATACGAGACAATGTTGTGGCCGTCACGTAAGCCGGTCGTGTTGTTTGGCTAGAAATCGATGGAAAGGGCTGTGAAAAGGACGGCAAAATTTAACTTTGCCGCCATAGGAAAATTTCTAGATCCTGTCGGCACTGATAGAATGATCAGCAAAGAGACTGCCCGGCCTTGGCCTCCGCGTTCTCCTAATCTTTCTCTGAGTGATTCTTATCTGTGGGGTAAAGTCAAAGGGGAAGTGTACGTGAACAACCCAAAAACCATAAACCAGCTGAAGGAAAACATCACTGCCACTATCGCAGCTATCTCACCGGACGAAATCATGCAACATGGACATGAGATTGCATGAGTGTTTCAATGTGAATCGCCTACACTTCCAGTACCTCGTTTAGTGATATTGGCTACAATTCACTTCCATCTGTTACGTGTTCTCCAGCAGCTTATATGATGAGTTACTTCGAGACTTCTTATAAAAAAAAATCACACTGTATAATGTTATTAGTGAAAATAATGCAATTTAAAACATTTGTCTCGACATGGTATTGGATTGCCTACAAGTGTTTTGTTAGACACAGTTCAGTTAGCATCTGGTTTGAATCATTCGATCATATTTTGTTCTCGAAGAAAATTAGAAAACATAAGCTTATTTATAGACGAAAACCCATCAAATGCTTAATTGTTAAGGTTAGTAGTGCTAACTCGAATTGGAACCAGCAGCTTGGAAGACGCTAACGATCCTCATCATTTAAAAGAAGAGGCAGGGGTGGGGATGGGAGGAAGGTTCAGCATCACCCTTTTGTTTTCCATATACCATGGGTGGAACGGAGCTGTTCTTGTTATCCCTAATTACATGGATACCTAAGATCAAGTAACAAGGTTCCATAGCCTCATATTTTCTCATGCTAATTGGAGTGTTTACTAAAGTAACGGAAGATGAGGGCTAATTTGTGGCTTTTGCCCCATCCCCCTTCGTTATTCCACTTCCAACCGCCTCATCACGCCTGGAAAACCTCTTGCGACTTAGCAACAGTGAATGAATGGCCTGTTTGTTCCTGAGATGGAACTAAGAAAAGGGCGAAAAAAGGATAGAAACAAGGACGGAAAGAACGAAAAACAACAGACTAAAGAGCTAAATCAGGACGGAAAAATTCTGGGAAAATTTCCAGAAATGTCACACGGAGTTTCGGGGAAGAGTGGAGGCGCGGTCAATCGATTCCGCAGTGCTGCACTCTGTAGGAAAATAAAGGTAAAAGAAAAAAAAAGAAACTAAAAGGAATGGACATTTTTGTCATTTGAAAAGCACTTGAGTGATGACGAAGGCTTGACAATTTTGATTATGACAATTGAGATTTGAAAGGTAGACTTGTTAACAGCTACAATGATTAACAATTTAATATAAACTTGCGTTTTGGTTAATTGTACTTATACAGGGTGGTTGAACTACTTATTTCTTTTCTTAAGGAAATCTCTATGAGATTCAGGGTAACTCGAGACCTGAGGCCTGGATCCATCAATAATTTTGCAGCACGTTCGAAAAGGAAAGAGGAAGAATTATTTCTAGACTTAAATCAAGGTACTATTCAATAATTTGTTTGGTGTATTGAGGGAAAAGCAGAGTAATCAGGATGAAATGACCTGAATTTCGATTCACTAACCTCTCATTTAGGAAACGAGCAATGTAGATATTAGAAAATAAGTGACGTCATCAAGCTGTGAGGGATATAAGAGGGATTTATTAATTTTCCACCCCAAAATCACGTTTTGATAAGTTGATAAATCGATTATGGTGTCGAAATTTTCTGACTAAAACAAATCCATGTTGTACTTAAGAAATCTGATTTAACAGATCTATAAACCATCTTGTCGGAAATGTCGTTTCACATATCATAATTTTTGTTCTTTTGTATTTTTCCATATTGTTTTTATCTCGATAAAACATTTCATTAATGATATTCTTTGATGTTTTCTGTTTTATGAATAGTTCTAAAAACACACACATACACAATTATCTTCTTTTGTTTTATCTAGACACAATGTTAGTTCAACCGGAACCTCTGATCTTGTTAATGTAAAATCCAACCAATGCAGAGTGTGTGTCATTATGCCTTTAAAATATTATCATACAGAGGTTAATTCCCTATTGTAAAGTTGGAATCATTCATTCCTAGGGCTATAAACTCTAACTTACCACCCATGTAATGAAGTCACACAATCAATGTAATTCAGTGTGTGTGTTGTCAATAGTTCTGTGTGTGTGTTGTCATGTGTTCTGTATACTTTGATCCTCTTTTTCGAAAGTGCAAATTTTATCAATGTACACTGTAAAAAAAGGCAAATCCAATTAAGATGAATGCCACCTTTTTAATTTGAATTTATGGCCTTTTGGTATCTAATGGTAGGGGAGAAGAAAGGATATGGTCGAAAAGGGCCTAAGGTGAAGGTACCCGGCATTTGCCTGGTGTGACTGAGGAAAAATAAAAAATAAACTCAGTCAGGATGGTCGGCCCCTGGGATGGAACCAACGAGTGACACGATGTCCTTAATACTAAGCTAACGCTCTACCACTGAGCCACGGTCACTCGGTACTTTTATCTGAGTAACTATTTAGCTAGAATGAGGCGTTTTTCACTTTAAAGTTAATGTAAAGCCTCTAACAAAAGATGTCTAATGTATTTTTATCCATGCACTAAATTTCAACATTCCTCTTACAAATTCAAGGCCAGAGAGTTCAAAGTTTTAAGGAAGAAAGTTCATAACTAATTCAAGAGTTCTATCCGTGCCGATTGTTTATTTTCTTTCTTGTTCTTTGTTGAAAGAGCTTCATTGTTATAAGTTTGGATATCCATAACAACAATAAAGCTATTTCAACAATGAACAAGAAAGAAAATAAAACAATAGCACGGATGTTATGAACTTTCTTCCCTGAAAGTTTGAACTCTCTAGCCTTGAATTTGTAGGAGAAACACTGAAATTTAGTGCAACTATAAAAACACATTATACATAGACGGTGATAGTGCCGCCATCTTTTGTTGGTGATTTTAGCTTGACATTAAACTTAATGGTATGTGTGGATATGGTTTACGTACTCACTATACAGGGTCTGGTAGATTTATTAACCCAACTGGAAAACGTAGTAAATCCAAAAATTAGAAAAAAAATATGAGATAATGTTTTCCCTGAATCGTCCATATTTTAAGTTGCAAGATCAGTGTATGATGAGAGTGAAAAAGTCTGTATTTACCCTTTAAATCTTAAAGAGAAAATTCATTCTCAGGTTAGAAGCCTCCTAAATTTTTGTCATTTCCTGGGAAAGTGGACATACTACGTTTTGGCATTGGTCTTCTCAATTATTTAGAATTTAAAAAATAGGATTTTTCGTTAAAATTTTATGTTATTTTAGCATTGGTTAGAACTTCGTTGAAAGGGTAGATGTCTGTATGTGTGTGTATGTACAAATTTTACATACATTGTGCCAATTTATTACTGTAATATTAAGGTTGCTGTACACAGTCCAATTAAATTTAAGTAAGTGACATTATTCAAACAATATGATCAAAATGGCGTCAGAGGTTATGCTGTAAGTTCAAAACCTTTCGTCAAAGAAATCTTATATAGAACCTATTTTCTTTGATCTTGAGAGATATTTGTACCAATCACAACTCTTGTATGGAAGCACGTGATTTCTGCCGATGACTTTCCCCAAAGAATTTTGAAATGTCTTCCTGGAAACGTGATATTCTTTAACTAATAGGATTATATGAATAGAGACCCTATCTCTATAATGTTAAATCGAACGATTATGATAATAAATTAAAGATGAATATGGGAATGGAAAAAATAGAAACGCTTTTGTTACGTGTAACTATATTATGCTTATTTAAACCGAAAGTCAATAAAACATAAGGTAGGTGGACATATATAACTTTCTTCAACGTTTAAATTAACCTATGTGCCACCTAACATCATGATACTATCCAGATGAAACGAGCTTTTCTTTATACTGAAACAGAATAGATTTCGTTACCACATTATATATACTAAGAAATAAACGTGCTCATTCTTGCTTTAAAAGTAAACAAAAACCTTCAATCAGCAGTGGAAGAAAAGAGTTACTATATAACTGAAATATCTGAAGATGTCTAATTGCTGTGTGTCCGATTTTAGTATACAAAGTATACTTTTCATCTTGGCATTGATATGATCAGCTCAAAAGTACCAAGAAATTCAGTCAGTGGTTCATATACCTCTGAAGTAATTTGAAGATGGAAACAATGGACAATACCGACAATAATAACCATCGAACAGAAAACCCCTTTGTACCTATTTTAATTAAACAAATGTTTCGTTCAGTTTGAAGTTAGTTTAATCGTGAACCTAAAATAAATCCATGTTTTATGTATTCAAGCTTTAAATATTTTTTTTAGTGCTGTGCTCTTAAATCGAAGAGATGTGTGTGAAACAATGGAAAGAAGTTATTCTTCGCTGAGAACCGGGACATTTATGGGTCCCGAGAATTATTTTCGGGATAATGGAACGCATATCTCAATTCAGGTACGGTCCCGGATTTTCCGGGATTAATATAATCTTTAATACACATGCTGGGATTTCTTCAAAGAGATGAGTTTCTTGGAAAAATGTCATGTAGATATTGTTTTTACACCTGGTATGTATGCAACACAGCAAACAACAAATATTGGAGAGTTGCAGAACTACCAGGGGTTTGAGAAGAGAATCTTATAAGATACCTCTGTTAACGATAGAAAAACAAGTAAAAAGATATTAATAACCAAATTATGATAGAAAACAATAATAATATTTAAAAATAATAAAATTTAGATTGACACCCAATTTGTCTTTATATTTTTTGTATTAGACATAACGTATTCTACTAATACCATTCCAAATCAAGAGCATAATCCTTCGTTAAGTCTCGGATAGCAATTTTTGTAGACCAATTTAAATAAATTAATGTTCCAGCTGAAGAGAACAAATTACTTTAAAATAAAGGTACTCCATAAAATGTAAATAAATAAATAAACAAATCTGTCAACATTGTTGTAGAGACAATGACAATAAATCCAATTCTTGTATTTCTCTGTGAGCAGAGTAAACATTCGTGAAGAATGTCTTTTCCGTTCAGGCAAGTGCGATAAAAGACTGGACCACGACATTGGTCGGAGGCGTTAGTCCAGTGTCTCCATGGTCGGGCGTTTGAGTCCCCCCTGGGTGATGGCTGTTTATAGATATTTGAAAGCACTGTAATCATCCACACCAACTAAACTCAAGAAAATTACTAAAATCGCCCATATAATATAGTTTTTATTATTTGTTTGGACTACGATACAGACCGTCAACCAGCGAGTTCTTTATCCCTAAAACTTTATATTTTTACGTATGTCGATAGAAAGTAATGTTTAACCGTGATCTTCCTACACTTTGTGGCTGGCGGCGGAGCTGCTGTGACAACCGGTGGGAAAATGGGAGAGAAAAGCTTTGACAGAAATAATCTGAAACGAATATATTGGGTTAATTAGTGGGGCGGAGTGTAATGGTATAAGCTGAAGACTAGGTAAGGGGTAAGCTCCCACAACACTAGATATCTCGCCTGCTCATTCATCCGACGAATTTGCAACCAGATGGCAAGCAAAACTTTCTCCTGGACAGCTTATTCTGTTTGATGTTCCCATTTCAATCTCATCTTTTGATTTCTGTAAGAACTAAGAGTGATTGTTCTAATGTAAATGCCAAATGTAGCTGCTTATACAAAGCTATAAGTGTGAACAGAGGCCAAATACTTAAGTTAATCTAATATGTTTCAATTATAAGAGGAGAAATACTGGTAAATAATACTTACTGTAGTGTACTATAGTCGCCACGGCGTAAGAACCGATGTGCAATCACGGATAAGCAGCGACAAACATCCCTACCACTGGCTGCTAGCAGCGTAACACAATAAAAAGCTTCCCCGCTTTTACATCCACGAGTAAATAAGGCGTCTCTTCTAGGCGGAGCCACATCGGTTCTTACGCCGTGAGTACTTTAAATAGTTTAATCTGAGTTGATATCATTGTAATAACTTCAAGTCTATGACAAAAGAGGTTGAAGAAGTTTGGACTAGAAGCATCTATTGCCATAATTTCAGTGTTTCTTTCAAGGGGTGACCGGTGGGGTATTACTCTCCGAAAAGCACGAAGAATACTCCTCTACCAGAAGGTTCTCAAGAAACAGCGTATGGAGATGTCCAGAAATGCTTCTCTAAAAAAAAAACCACTGAATATATTTCAATATTTAAGAAACAATTACAATTTACCTTATTGATAAGAATAGTTGAAGCAGAACATATTTTCAAATCCTCATATTTTGTTTTGTTGAGGCAAAAATTGGGTCCAGTATGGGTCAAGAATGTCTATATGTTCGTGTAGTAATGGTCAATCAATCTTGTAGACAGGAGATTCCGGATCGGCACTAGATAAGGAAGCAGGTTCCAGTAAAAACATGTTACTTGAGGTCTTTATTATGGCTCAACTTGTGTACAGATTCACTCATTCTTGATCAAATGTTCAAATATTTAGATAATTTTGAACCGTGTTTTAAGTACAGGCTTACTGAGTAAGTACTGTGCATTAAGAACAGAGCACAACACAACTTAAGTTTTTGCTATGCCAAACCAGTACCCACACTCCATTATCGTTCACCCCGCCTCCATTAAAATCTTTGTCAACTCACAAAGCCAAGCTCCTAACATGATTTATGCACGAGAGCTGAGATTTTTCTCCCGCTCAGTCTTTTAATGGCTGAGAAGATTGGTGAATAAAAGAATACTCAAGATTCTGTGAAGAATAGAGTAAGTCAAACCAACAATAGACAAGAGATTTAAAGAATTCTCTTCTGTCGCCCTTCCTTTTGTAGTTTCGTTAAGCTTATTTCTAATCCTTTTCTTTGAATACCCGAGTTTCTTTTGCCTATCTTCTTCTTATGGGAAAGGTATACATATTTCTCCCCCATTATTCCTTTTTGGGCGTTTTTTTAAATAAGAAAAGGAACACAAAAGTTACAGGTGGAAGCACTTTTCGCCTTCTCTGTGAATGGAATCCAGTAGCGTCTGATGGAGAAGGAAAGCATTTTCAAGATTCGTTTCTTCTATGACTGTTAGCAAAGAACACGAATGCTTTCTGGTTTCGATTTAACTTATTGTTTTCCCTTTCATAACTCACTTCAATGTTAGTCAAGCGAAATTACAAATTACTTGTTTCATTGCTTTATTTAATGCCTGTTTTCTGCGCTACTTTCGTCCTAAGGAATACTAGTGAAGATTTTTTGGTAACGCTCGTTTTCTGGTAATCAAGAGACCCCCGGATTCGATTCCCGGTGGGAACACAAAGGTTTCCGAAAGCCGTCATTAGGACGTCATCTTTATCCGATGAAAGGCAATGGCAAACTAGCATCGGTTCACATTGTCCAGGAACCTTCGGGCAGAACACCCATCATCATTATTACCATGCCCATCTGTACTAGGTTACTTGGTGGCAAAGATTTTGTAAAGTTATCGATTTTTTTTATGGTGGGTCAGGGTTAACTTTTTATTCTGGCCTTTTCTTGCCAGTCAAAGGGTTATACCCTTTCCTCGGTGATGAGGAATTCGGATTTGAGGAATTTTTGATGGTCAAACAAATATTCTGATGTATCAATCTCAATAATTTTACTCAATACTTATTCCACCAACATACAGTACCTTACGTACGGTATGTTAATATACGCACATCAACTTGTATTAACGGGTTCGGGGTTCGAACCTCTGTAGGACCATAAGTTGATGAGATGATAAGTAAAGCAACCAATAAGCTCTATGTAGAATTACACGTATCTGTATTGTAAAACAAACAACAAGCGGTACCGTTTCAATGTTCTAACAACAACTTCCTTAGACAAAACACTAATCAACACTAACAGTTCATAAAAGGCACTAGAAGGCCAAGAGATCCTTTCTACGTCATACGTCAATCACGTCCCAGAACTCGTTTACTTTTCATAACTAATCAAATTTTAACCAATCACAGTCCTTTGCTCACAGGGCACACACTCTAGTCAACTAGAGCGCTATAACAAGCATTTAACAGCAAACTAGATAAGAAGGAAACTGAATCAATTCGAAAATTTTTAGATAAATAAATGCGTAATAAAAATAATTGAATAATCTATATAAAATAAATAAAGAAAAATGAGCCACAAATAAATAAATAAATAAATATATAAGTGTCATAGGGTTATTAGTGTATAGGGCAAATAATATTCAAATGTATATTTAATTGTATAACAAATATTGTTAAATTGTAGACCAAGTCTTGAAATAGGTAGATATGTTTTGTTAGGACGCGAACGGAGGAAGAAGCATTTTATTAATATTTAAAGTATTCTAAACAGGATGTCAAATGCATTCCATAAAGCAGAGAGACAAGGTGACAGATCAATTCGTCGAAAGAAAGGAATGTTATACAGGTGTTCAGATGAGTACGTCATGGAGATTGGCATTCAGTTAACATCCGTTTATAGAATTCCAAAACTTGTAAGAGATCAGAGAGCACGTTTCAATATAAAAACAGTTAATAAAAGAATGCAACCCAGATGGCTTCAAGGATAAATTCAGTAACAAACAGGATGTGATAATCTTCGTTTATTTTCTTCTTTTGGAATTTTTCAAATTTCTTTAGACAAGATACAATTAGTGTTTGGTGAGAAAGGAAGTAACCAACCAAATTAGAACTTACTATAAATATAAACTGTTAGTGACTTCAAGTACCGACACACTTCCTCTCTGACCACTGTATGATGTCCCAGGACACCAAAACAACAGGTTCCCTGGTATT
>JAGDQP010004806.1:26172-43137 GCA_022664845.1 Lepisma saccharinum
ACAAAATATTCAATCGTAAATACACATAAGCAATTCTTCAATTTTACTATAAAAGTTCTTTTTCGGATAATCGTTGTGGTTTATTTATTTTTAACCCTACGATCGTTTCGTATGCGATGCTGCTAACATCGTCAGGGGATTTGGTTTGACGTTAAATTTCAATTAAAATTATATAAACGCTATAACATTGTTACATAAATTCTAACGGTGTGACAATATACGTTTCATCTATTGTTATTTATTTAAATTTGAAATTCTTTGTTGACCTGTTCAAATTGCTATGCCTGTCCGTCTGACTTTGACATGCCTCTCAGAAGTACCTTAAACCTATCACTAAGTACAAATCCATTTTCTTTGTTCATTGTATTACCATTTAATTCAATTGCCACTGATCTAGAACTATTTTGTTGTATATTCTATTTTCCGGATGTGGAATTCGCGTTTCTTTAAACAATATTTTATGTATCTCTTCAATAAAGTGCTCTGCAATGGTTGACTTTTCTGAATAGCCTTACTTCACTGTTCTAATATGTTCTTTCATCTCGCATTGTGTACGATCAGTCTGTCCAATATATCACGCTCCATATACACTCCCGGCATCTTAAGTTCAAGTGTGTCCTTCGGGGCTCTGAGGAACTCTTTTAATTTCCTATTTGGAACAAACACACATTGTATATTGTACTTTGTAAAATTCCTATTTAGTTTATTATGAATGCCTTTCGCAAATATAAACACCGTATAACGTTTATCTTGATCTAGTTCTCTCATCTTCTGTCTTCCTTTAAGCTGTTGTTGAAGTGTCCTTATATGTTTTATGCTGTATTCATTATTCTGTAATACTTGGTAAACATGTGATATTTCTTGTTTCCTTAATCTGATAAGCGCAATGCCCTATGTATTAATGTAGACATAACTGCCTGTTTTTGTGCTGGACGATGGCAAGACTGTGTTTAAATACAGAACCGTGTACGTCAGCTTCCTGTACACCTTACTTATGGCCTAATTTTCCATTTGGCATTTTATCCCCTGATGACGTGAGCAGCATGGCTTACGAAATCATCGTCGAGTTCAAAATAAATGAACCACAACGAATATCCGAAAAATAGTTTTATTAGTAAAGTGTCAGATATACGTTGTGAAAAATCTTAAAACATGTATCAGCTTGCTAACCTAAATTTTCAGGCTTGTCCAAGTTAGCCATAATATAACTTTTCGGTCTGACTGGCTGTTCAGTATCTTCAAGAATTTATCAAAAAGACCTCGTACCTTGATAAGTTTCATCATTACTTTGTTTCAATTTGTATAATTTGTATTTTCTATTTTTTCATAAATACCATTTAAATTTTTCCAGAGTGGTAAATGCGAAATTACCTTGACGAAATTACAAGTGGTACTTTACCAGGCCTGAAGAGCTGCAACAGGATCTTTCTCGTTAGGTGCAATTCGATACCAGAGTAAAAGTAACAGTGAAACATAGTTTATGTGAACATGTTGTGAACAAACTGTGAATAGGAAATATTTCTGAAAATCTGTGTGTGCAACAAGCGTCCATAAGTTACCTTCCAAAATGACATAACTTCTGCATATTTATTGTAGATGTTGGTGACATCTCGTGAACGGAAAATTAATTAAATTTCAAATTTCTATTAAAACAAAATGATCAAAATGAAGTATGTTTTTGTTTAAAGCGAATTCTGACTATCCACCACTCGAAAACTATGAAAGTAAGAAAGGAAAGGTAACCAGAATATGACTTTGTGAAAGAATAACCAGAGATCCTCCTCAAAGAGTTTCTGAAACTAAGACTGTGATAATATCAGTACAAGTAACCTTTATGTGCACCTCTTGTTAACCTTGCGAACTAAATAACAGTGAGAGTGGGAAGCGCAGCTTAGTCTAAAGAGGGAAATTTTGTGGTTAAAGTCTTAATTTTATGAGAAGATAATTTAGAAGGTGCGTTGCAATAGTCGTCAAGACAGCTTCTCCTTCGTTCCTTTTCCTCCTCATTCTCAGCCTCTATCATCATCGCTAATTTGGACGAGGGATTAATTAACGGTTTGAACGAGGTAAATTCAGGCTTTCTCTCGGTCTTATGGGAATGATAACGTATCTGAACAGAAGTGTATGGAAACTTCAGCAGAAGAACTGGAAAAACCATATTCAAGAAACTGGAATAATATAATGATTACACTCGACATCCACGTTCGGCGCCTCTATTTTGACTGCTTCGTATGAAGAATAATGTGAGTAATCTAAAATTAACTTCATAGCGAATAGCTGAAAGATGTAGTACGTATCCCCCCGTACACTCATAATAAAAATAATGTTCACATTTTTTTGACCGTTTTTGTTTTTAAGAAAATAAATAGTTTCTATTTAAGTGCTGGAACTATTTTCATAGTTCTGCATATGAAGAGAAGGGAAATTAATATATTTTTTATTAAAAAAATATTTAAAATTTAAATAAAACAAGTTAGAGGTGCGATTCATGCAAGCATTAATCATTTTATAAAAAGGTTTGCACCACTGACAATTGTAGTGCGCATGCTTCTTTCCTATTATGTCGAATAATGTTTATGCCAAGTTTGGCGCATCTGAATGAAAGCAATTTGAACAATTGTTTATCTGACCTGGCAACACGGAACTACTGTACAAATTAAGACTATTCCGCCGGCTCTGAGCTAGTGTAGCCAAGACTTCTCCAACGACACCTCAGCCACGACTCTACAACTTGTGACTCATGAGCTATATTTTTTAGACACGGGTTAGCAACACTGACAACGGGGTGTCTGTGGACGGGGACACAAGTTTGGTGCTGGAGTCTACATTAATAGAAACAACTTGATTTTTGTAGAAAATAGGTTTGCAACACTGGCAAGTGGGGTACTTGGGGACATAGACCCTCTCAGCGTTTTTTTGTATCTGAATGATGTATATGCCAAGTTTGGCGCAGTAAGGTCTAACTGAATGGAAACCGTTTGAAATATTGGTTGTAACACTAAACTACTGCACCAATTAAGAAGGTTTGCGACTCTGAGCTAGTACAGCCAAATATTTGTAACGACACCTCAAACATTTTTTGAGATTTTATTTCTGGACCCGGGTAGACAAACGAACGGACGGACACCACGAGCATGATTCTATGGTCTCATTTACTATAGCTTCGCTATCAAGTGACCTATAAAACGACATTTTTGTCGCAAGCTGTGAGATCCAGATTTTTAATACAGTATTAAATTGAGATTAGAAACATATGTTCATATTTTAATATCCAATATTAAAATGATAAGAAAATTTTTTGACGTAGTAGAAATAGCCTATTATCCATTCATAAACTTTTCAATCGTGGTAGTAAATAAATGTTTTTAAAATTTTGTTTACTTAGTGACAGTGTATCGAATTTAGTAATACATCATGAACTTCTCTTCTCTTGATATTTCTCAGATAGCACGCCAGCTTGCAACAAGTTTGTCAGTCACTTGCTTCGACCTTGTCTTGAAGTTAATAGACACGCATGAAACAAACTTTTTTTGAACAACACATGTAGCTTATTTGAACAAAATTGTTGCTGGTTCGTTTAACTAACTTAATTTAAGCTTGGTGGAGTAGTTATGCGAGGAAGCTTGTCAAACTAGAAATTTATTTGAGTTTTGTTTCGTTGCATTTCCGCTGTCGTCAGTGCGATGAAACCCCTCGACGAGTCAGGACTGTTTCGTCATAAGCTGATCTCAGCTCTCACCCTTTTACTACAGACGTATCTTTCGATCTGATTAACTAAGTATAAATCTGTACAAAACTCTTTCTTGTAGTCCACAACATTTTTTTTACGCGGCCATTTTTACTTTTGCTTTTAAATACTCGCAAAATATCTGTTTCGAGGTATATTTAGGTGCTCTTCCGAATAGTTGCATGGATTTCCAGCGGATGAACCTAAATATTGTTGGAGCCAAATGATTGAAGGCGAAAAATCTGTATTGATCTTTCTTTTCAGCCATTGAAGGCGCTGCAGTCAGCAAGAACATGAACTTAATCGCTGGAATGGCACCCTTTGGAGGAGCACTTGAAGATACCTCAAAACAGATATTTTGCGAATATTTGGAAGCAAAAATAAAAATTCGCTTCGTAAAATAATGTTCTGTACGGAATATTTTGTATTGTTATTTCACATGACGCCATTAGGATTTTGTGAAATTAATTCCTTGCTGTTCTATTGAATAGTGTAATGGTTTTCTTTGTATTTTCAGGCTACACATTCATTTCCTTATTGGCTGTTGTTCCTCTGCTATGTTTTCAAATTACACTCTGGCGACTCCCTTCCCACAGCCTCTTCCCTACCTGTCCCGGACTGATTGCAAAAAAAGAAAAGGAGTCGAGACATCTTCGTTCGTGGCCCAATGACCTTCGTTACACTTTTGTCGTGTCCGAGAGGAGGCGCTTTTTTTACTTTGGCGTTTTTCTCTCCATCCTTATATACGTTCCGAAGATAAAAATCTGTTGTTTTTTGGGAGGGGCTTTCTTTGATGCCTTATCAAATGGAGCTAAGCATTTTCAGAAACCACATTCACAAAATTGTAATGATTCCTTGTAAGTATGACTCGTTTACTTTCGCAATAGCTCGGACTCGTGTCTACTTGTCAAGTAAGCACAGAAAAACAGGATTGAAGTGAATTAAAATGTTTTCTTTAAACAAACTTTAGTGCCTTCTTTCAAACGGTGAAATTATTAATTAATCGATTGTCACAGTGGTTCTCAAATTGTGGTCCGTGGACACTAAACTACTAAACATTATTAGAAGATTTTTTAGTGACAGTTGAAGGCTTTAGTAAAGAACTTGAAACTTCAAATTGGTAGTAAAATAAGAAAATAAGGAAGTGAAACCGTCGCATTAGCTGTTGTTCAGTATTTTTTGAACCAAAGTGTGAAAATTTCCTATTCAAAGATATTAGCGATGTCTTTACTTTCGTATTACAGCTTCTTATTTCCAAGTTGTAGTACTTGTGTGTTACAAATACAGGTTTTCCACAAAAAATGTAGACAATTTTGCCACGAACCACTAGTGGTCCGCCGACCACGGTTTGAGAAACACTAGTGTAGAAGCATGCTATCCTACTGGAACAGCGCTTTCTAATTCCAAATACAGTTATAATGCCATAATGAAGATGTGCAGGGAACGTGGATTGAAACTGTCGAAGAATGGCATAGGACGTGTGTTAAAAGTATCAGGAGAGGCGAGGAGTGGGGTGATTCCTGTAGGTCAGAAACAAGCCAGACCTCCTCCTGCTACGAGCCGTATACCAGCTACTTATCTGGAACGTGCAGGCACTGATACAGGGGTAGAATCCATGTACACATAGAAGTATTGCTGGGAACATCCCCTAATACAATTCACACCATAATTCATCGTGATCCAGGGGTTAGAGAAGCGTTGAAAGGACCGTGTTCAGAAACTCTTACCAAAATAAATTGCTGAACATCACACCAATTGTCGAAGACTCTAGAAGCACCATCTAGATCGCAACGGGTAGAAATACGCTGGCATACTAAACAAGGCAACTTTCCACAGCTAACATAGGGGTAAAGACTTCCAAAGATGGTACAGTGAATGTAGGAAAAGTTTAGGCAAAGGATTCATGATCGTTGCTTCGCTGCTGGTTTCTGTTCCAATGGAAAGTTCAAGTTACATCGTGAAGCCAAAATTACAAATTATTTTCAGGTTAACGGTGTAGATCACCCCCTCCATCTTAGTATGACCTTTCCATTGATTTTTACGGGAATTGTTTTACTCATTTTATGCCTCTCGGAAGTAGAATATTTAAGTTCTGCTTTCACAAATTATGTCTTGGTGGTTATTTTGACTCTTGTATAGTTTTGATTTGTGAAGTTTCTTCAAATATAAGAGTATAATGTATTATTAATAGTTTGCTATATAAATCACAATATGTTAACGAGAAATTATACTGTTCGTATGTAAAATATTGCATTTCTATAAAATAGCATGAGTAAAAGAGAACATGACGATAAACTGGGCGAAAACAGAAGCTAAAAGTATGTTCCTGAGAGTTATAAGACGAGTAAAACAATTCCCATGTAAATCAATGGAAAGTGCGTACCAAGATGGTGGGGGTGATCTACACCGTTATGGTCCTGACACCTCTTTATCGCCATCACAAGCCTCATATGTACGCTAGGGAGACAAATCGGGTCTCGGTGCATCAAGACAATGCCAGAAGAAACTAGTATCAGTGCCATTCCGTTCGTTCATATTCCAGTAAAATCTCCGATATACTATTGCGCCTTTGGTCTACTCAAATTGGCTTTGGGGCAGCTGAGACCCGCACTATTGACGGCCTGTGGAAAGTCTTGCGGCTACGCTGCGTGCCAGCCTCTTCCAATAGAAACTTCCATGCCGGGCGATAGCAAGGGTGCAAAATCAACAAATAGAGCACCATTGGTGGTAGCGTCATGGAATTTCCTGAGGTAGGTGCATCTAAAAATTGTCACTATAGATCTGTATTTGTTGCAATTAAAATACTGAATACTACTAGTAATTAAATTTTGCGTATTTAATGTTTGAAATATTAAAAACAGATGGATCATCCTCATTCATACAAATAAAAGCAAACCACAGTCACATGAACTGATTCTTTTTCTCTATTTTGTTCAATTCTTTGCAATAAGTAAATATTCAACCATTTAAGTGTATTTACAATTAGTATATAAATCCTTAGTTTAGCTTTTAAGTGTACAAATTTAGGATTTGCTGATAGTATATTGCGAAGTCTGATTTAATAAGTACATGATGAACACGAAATTAACGCATATTCATAATCATCTACTTTTCTATCTAATATATATAATTCCTAAATATGTTATATAGGTGAACAAAGAAGATCAAAATGTATCAATGATCATGAAGTAGAAAAGGCACTATTTTCGAGATATTAGGCTTGAAGTTTCATTATGAATTGGCTTCCACAGATCCTGTTTTGGTAATAAAGTGCTAAAACTACGCACAATACCTCCACGTCTACGTTTTTTATTTTCCCCTGAAAAAGCGTGCACGAGTTGAACAAATAAAATGTACAAAAATATTTCTATTATTTACCAGTGCAACATCTGTCTCCTATTATAAAATTTTATTTAAAGAATTGATTCCCCAAGGGGTTGTTAGGATATCTCTCGCGGGTATCTTTATCGGGAAATATTCAACTAAATTGATCTTTATGCCTCCCATAAAGCTATAAGAATGTAAGAGATTATCATTAGACCATTGAACTTCAAATATTCTGAGAAGATAAGGTATCTCAAAGATGACTAGCGTTTCATATCTTAATAATTTATGCAAAGTATACACATATTGAATGATTACGATTTCAAGAAACAATTCAATGAGTTTATTAAGCAAGCTAAAAACGAACGAATAATAAAAGGTTTCTTAATTATCAAATTGACGTCACAGTGTGTTATTAGATCGAAATAACAACATCCATTAAATTATCAGAATGTCGCTTCACGCTGGGTGCCAACTTTATAATGAATCCTCAAGTTCAATATCTAGAAAGTGCTGCGACTTATACGCCATGTTTATTGAGACATTTGTGCTGTGTTTCTTTGCCTATAGAATATTTTAAGGAATTTTGTAGATCGAATTCTTTACTACCAAATAAATTAAGAATTCCAGAAAGACACAAACGAATGATTATGTATTGATTTTACGCCCTTATCTCTTTACATTCATTTCTTTCACGGTGTAGGAAAGAATATGAAATTTCTTGTGGACCATTAATGGTGGTCGTCTAAACTGAAAAGCTGTTAATCTTCTCTTTTAATGTAAAAAACAGAACACTTTCGATCCTGTTTCATCCCGAAGGTATACACATATAATGTTGCTTCGTCAGTAGAAAACTTCAACTGCCTTCTATTAAAGGGTTAGCAGGGAAGACTGAAGGAGAGATGCAATTTTTCTATAAATGGTTGAAGGCTCCAGCTCTTCCATCATAATGTCCAAAACCAGGAAATTGAGCTATCCATCACGTAAGGGGAAAGCAAAAGTCCAGACCACATCTTTGGGACCGAAGATTGATAATGTTCAAGGTCAAGCATCGGCCACCGCCCTAGGGTCATATCGCACCTCAAAACGATGATAGAGAATGGAATTACAGTTTCTTCTCTCATTTTTTACTGTTAAAAAGTGAAAGGGTTGAGATCGAGGGAGACGAGAGAATAAAGGTAATTTTGGAGTTCTTGTGAAAAATGTTAGGTTACGAAGAGAACTAAAGTGTGTGTGTGTGTGGTTATTATGGAACCAACGACCAGGTTTCTCAATATTTTCTTCATACTTCCGTTTCAATGACCTTTTCAAAGGAAAAGGAGAAATATAGAGGTGACATGAATGTAAGAAGACAAGGTAAAATAATTGAGATACAAAAGCTTTTGGTATTTCACAAGATGGAAAGTGCGAGATAGAACAAGAAGGATACAGAAGTTATTTGATGAGAGCGAGGGTGTAAAGAAAAGGCTTTTATCTGAAACATAGTAAAAAAGAATCAATAATTTCGTTAGTTACTTTTATACATATTTTTATTATAAACGACCCCTTCTTATAATTTGATTATACATTACTGGACTTAGACAAAAGCGTGTAAGACAGTCTGTGAGCGAATCTTCTTACCTTATCAGTACGGTATTCATTTGGTGGTCAGCATGTCTTACTAAGTAATTTTGGCTAGTAGCCTTAATGAAAGCAGTTAGAACGAAATCGCAGACTGGAACTGGAAAACAATGTAAGTGTCAGAAATTCGATAATCTAGTTTTCGATGTCAAAATGGTCGAAGAGCCAAACCTAACAACTTCGAAAACTCTAGAAGTACATTGCAAATATTACAAAGTCAGAACGGAAGATATCGTAGTGATGAATGTGTCTGGCGCAGTGATCTGAAGTGTCCAAATTTCTACTTTGGTACTTACATCATTTTCAATCCAGTCCTCAATAGTATTTAAATTTGAAATCATCGACCTCTATTCACCATAAAGATAGGATCACTACACCCATACAAGTCCATCGGATTGAAACAGTGTGAACCTCGACTCGCCATTCCACAGAGCCAATTTCCACTGCTCCACTGTCCAGTTGAAATAATCTAAACAAATGTTGAGCCCTCGAGTTTTATTGGTCTTCGTGATGTGGGGCTTATGTGCAGTTACTCTGCCCGAATATCTGAAGTGGTGGGTCTCTGTAACATTCCAATAGAAACGGATATCTCTGTTGCTTCTTGAAACTACTGTCTAATTGTGGTTATCGGCTGTGTTTGATTTTTGACAATTTAACGTTTTAGGGGTCTGCTATTAGAATGCGGGTAGTTAGCATTTTAGAACGCCCGGAACTTTTGGTCTTCCTACAATACCCATCTATCTTCGATTTACGGGGGACGAATGCCACAATTGATTAGGGATTTTCTAACTTAGTGGCTATTGCTCTGCTGGGAAACCCACTGAGATGACATGTCATGATTACATCCTTATCCAATTTTAAATTTCAATTTAATGTTTAAGGCCTTTAGACAACTTTGGCTCAGACAGGATTGATGATGATGGGATGATTGGTAGAATGTAGAAAGTGGGTGGAAACGGGAGACCTTACGCTCACAGTATTTCTCCACCACAAAGTCCATATGACTTGGGATCCGAATCGACGACCTCAAGGACCAAAGGCGAACGCTGTACCATTGAGCCAATTATATCGTTATTGCAATGCAGCTGCTCTTCACCACACGCCATGCACTTCACAACTGTTTTTCTTGGTCATTGAAAGACATCAGACATACTTCAGACTACATGACGGCCAAAGGCGGCTAATCACCTTCCGTCACTGATAATACCTTTTTGTAGAAAGTGTACATATTCTATCCTTTGTATTCGAGTCGTGTGCCAAACACATCATTCTTCCTTAAATACATAACCCATGAGATTTATCAAACTGAAGAGAAACAGGCTGAAATTCAAACCTCAACTTTTGTATTTTTTACCGGAGCAACGATATATGTACTTTTCGGCACTACCCAAAGCAATATTTTGCAGCGATCAGATGTTTAGTACTTTTTTCAATTTGTACCATGAAAATTGATAAAAGATTTCATTTATAATGTTCAGTGTTCAATTTAGGCGCAATAACATGCTTCCACGGCTTTTAAACAAATTGAAGTTGCTAGGGCCTGCTGCTGATTGAAGATACGGCCTTAGATTTAAGACCAGAGAAAGAAACGGAACTTGATAACTGTTTTTAAGCTGCCTTTCACTTCTGCTACAAAGTCAAAGCAGTTCATACGTATTACGTTTAACAATAACACATTACACAAGTCGAATGACGATCCTTAAATAACATAATTGAGGAGTTCGTGTACAGGGAAAGAAAGATGGCTTCTCGTAAAACGAATTTTAAAGTTTAACTCTTACAGTTACTCTAATATATTTAATATTTTTAAAACGTTGTGGATTATTTTGAGCTTTTGGATTGCAACTTTCTTAGCAGTTAGCTGTCATTATGTAGTACTTGTCACGACCCTTCTTTTTCCTGTTCTCTTCAATTACAATTACCTCAGTGTAATTACACCAATAATGTATCCATTTATATAAAACTTTGTTAGCAAGTTTTTGCAGTAGATCACAACAATGAAATCGATAAATCATGTTTCCAGGAAACGATTGAAATTATTAACGGAATTATTTAACCGTGCAACGTACTTGGATATTGCAAGTCCCGTATATACAAATTCATCGTTATCCGTTTAATTTAACGTAAGTTTATTAATATAAGCTGAGGTGCTTAGAAGCAAAGAGATGCAAGTGTTAATTTTAAAATAAAACAAAGATCGAATTTATTTTTTATATATGACAGGAAATATCTGTGACACGAAATATTACAAGATATGTCTAACTCGATTTTAAATAATAATAATGCCACTTACATTCATTTGCATCTAGACCCCTCAATTAAGTAATATTATGGACATCCAGTTTTTTTGGACAGTCCCCTGCCTTGTTTCTTCTGTCTTTGTGGTCTTTAAGCAGACTGGAAATTATTAGATTCAGTGTTAAAGAATACAGTTTACCCGAAGTTATATGGAAATTGTAAATACCTATAACAGTAAAAAAGATACTGTAGTCAATGTTTTTCCTTCAACATGTATTCTTCCTTTTATACATATATAATACTGCTTGAATCAGTCATTCCGCCAAATTTCCCCAAATTCTCGATAACACCCGCTAACTTTAAAATGTTTGTGGTCAATATTCACCCTCCCAATATTGACCAATTGGGTCACCCTCCCAATATTCAATTTACACCCCCAAACTGAAAATCCTGGCCGAATTCCTGGCGTAAATACTGTTAATTGGGTGTAAACCTGTAGGCTTTTGTTGTCAGCTTTTAATCAAAGGAGTGCTGCTTTCACTTTCGGTTAGGAATACGGATGTCTTTGTCACATACTCGTTCCAAGACTGACACTGTAAAAAGATAAAATATTCACCTAAACAGCCAATGGTTTATGTTCCCTTCAAAGTAGCCACATCCGCTATTTGAATACACTGTAGCGAACGTTTCTGAAGGTTTTTGGAAGCAGCCAGAGAAATCTTCTGGTATGCTCTTCGGCTGATCCGACGCGACCTTTTTCATACCCCCTAAGTACGGAGGCCATACGTCCCAAATTTTTCGGGACAGTCCCGAATTTTAGGATTGTGTCCAGGTATACCGGAAATAAATTTTACATTTATTTTACTGTACTGCCCTAAGCATTTGTGATTAATAAATCAGTGATCAACTACCAGTTTATCCCATAAGTAATGTATTTTTACACCGTAAGGAAAAGAACGATAACTTACACGGAACACTACCATTAGTCCGAAAAACACTCTACCACCTCTCAACCAGTTGTTAAATCTCCCGCTGAAAGAAGTCACCGGTTTTGACCGACCCTGCAATTAGTTTTAGAATAGGATAGGATGCGAGAGTTGGTGCATTCCCCCCCAACTCCTCAGGTTAGGGAAGTGAATCAGTCCGGAATGGGTGTTCCACTGGTTTTGTATTGAATGAAAGTATACAAAAGTAGCATTTCTAACGTCTTCATTACAGGAAGGAAGCTATCACCATAGTGCAAAAACAGTACGAAATAACGGGTCTTCGTTGTTGAGAATTATCACTTACAGGAGAAATCTCATGAATGATAGATACTGTAGGCAAATCTGAAGATCATTGAGTTCAATTGGGAACAGCAGACGAATGTTGATACTCTCCCTCGCGTTACGAGTAGTTGTTGAACCTTTCTTGTACTTTTAACAGGAAGACAAATGGTAAACATTATATTTATATTCCTTTTCATTCTGTAACTGTTGGATGAATTTATCTGCGATGAATCCTATCTGCTTTTGCAGTCTAATGGCACGTATGTAGTTTGATTGGAATATAACGAAGGATTTGATTAGGTGTTACTATTAAGGAATGAGAGTGGTCCGTTTGGAACAAACTTCTAGCTCTTTCACTTTGTTTCGTTCCTGCGAAGGCAGTGGTTTCGAACGTCCTTCAACGGAAGTAACGCCTGTTGAAAATAGTGCAAGATACTTCCTATGTTAGTTTGGTGCATTGATCCAGTGCTGAGACGCTTTCAACTTGACGAACAGCAGAGAAAGTACTACTTGTGTCCACTATTCGATTGTAATCTTGAGGGGTGAAGACGGAGATGAACACGAGAACCAAGGTTAATAAGACCAAAATCAAATCGTTCTATCTTAATTGAATCAACCTTGTGTCTAGCCTAGGTTTTCAACCTTTATCATACGGTGATCCCTTTCGGTAAAAGCTCCCAACTCTACTTACCCGACCGAATATCTTTAAGGTGTGTTATTGAAACAATGCGACACATTTTGGGACGTGATTATTTGCATAAAAATAACAAAAAAGTTCCTTTCAAGAAATATGCATAGTATGGAATTACAGGCGCTAAATGTTTACAAATTGCATAGTATTTTGACAGGTAACGACGTAAGCAGTGTCATCTTATTAATCACAATAGAAGTAAGTCCCAACGAATGTGCTTGAGCAATGCTTATGATTTAGTAGTGAATTTTAAAGGGGATTCTCGACAAAAACCTTTCATTGTTATGGAAGAGATATTACACAGGAGACAAGCATATATATTCCTCTCAGCCACACTTGTCAATCATAAACTTTGCTTAGATACTTCGATTATAATTTGCTGAACCTACACGACTTACATCATTGCTTATATAGATATTAAGCCATTTGTAACGACACTTCGCCAGCTTTGAGCATCAGTAGGTCCAAAACTACACGTTTCGAAATTTCTTGAATATACATTCAAGATCGGGTATGCTGATTTTGCTGCGAATCATCACTAGAGACGAAATGTGAGTATTTATGCGATACCCCAACACTAGTGACCAGTGGCTTCGACCAAGCCAGGTAGTGACAGCCAAAAGCATTGCAAAATAGTGTCTGACGTGCGGGCTATATGGCATATGAACTACAGCGTATTCATATTATTTTGCGCCAAAATATCCGCGACGGTTGACAGAAGGTGAATTTGTGTCTTAGAGGACGGTAAAGTCATGTATCCATAGTTGTCCACCAGAACTTTAACAGCAGAAAGGAATTAGTACATCGGTAGTCTCTGGACACTGCGCCCTCGGACTATCAACCCTTTCCACGTATTTCTTCTCCTGAGGAACAGAGTATTCAGTAATACGAAGGAAGTTGAAAACATGGTCCGCAACTATTTGTCTTTCTAGACAACATTGTGAGTATAAGCTGAGCGTTGGCAAAGAGTCACAAAAAGGAATTGCTTATACGGCAGTGTGTGTAATGAACATAGGTACTCTTCAATATTTGCATCCAAAACAGTACAAGTTTTTACTTACGCTGATACTTGCATAATAATATTTTTTTGTAACAAGTAATCAAGATAACAAACGTCGACGTTTTATTTTGGAGGTTGAAATGATGAAAAAATGTCGCTCCTATTGACGTTGAATCTACCTCGAAAGTAGAGATGAAATTAACGTGAAAACATCGTCCAAAGTAAGATGAAATGACGTTATCATGACGTTGAAATTGACGTCGATAAGACGTAAAAATATCGACAAAATATGGCCATATTTTTATGATTTCAACGTCAAAAATGATTACCTGGAAAAACACGTCGAGCTTTCGTCAAAAACTTGTTCGAAATTTGGTTGCAATGCCGTTATTTCTACGTCTTTTTTGCCTTCGTCGATTGTACGTTGACAATTTCGACCAACGACATCACTGTCACGCAAATAACCAATTTTTTACGTCGTAAATTTCGACCTACGACGTCGATCCGACGAAAGTAACAAATTCTTGACCTCAAATCGACGTCCATGTGTCGGCTGGAGGGGGCGAAGGTTCAAGTCTCTCTCACATTGGTCATTCTCTCCTATGTTTTCCTCAGTCTCGTAATTCTAATTCCAGTCTGATACCTTTAGTAGGAGACCTTAGCCCCTAACTTCGCCAACAGTATCTCAGGAAAAGTGCTAACTATACGACATCAGTACTCCGATATATGAAGAGCTTAAGACCACATTTGAAATTTAAATTTAGAAACAATTAGAGCTTCTTTTAACGATCTATTTCTCGATTACAAATAATTTAAACTTGCTTCGGAACGCATATGTAATTTTATACTAACAGTACTATAAAGAATTGAGGAGTTCACTGGAAGAACGGTTAAACGCGGTTTAAGTCGTTTGTCCGTCGCGTAGCCTATTAGCTCTATAGATCTCCACGTATAAGAATATATAAATACTAGCTGATTTGCTCGCCTGTTAGTGCAGAGTCCAGAGGTTCTTCGCCCCCTTACCCCCCACCTCTGTGGGATATCGAACCGAAAAAATAGGTTGGTAATGAATTGAAATGATTTTTTTTTTATATTTGCCTTCTTGAAGGTAGTTAACCCGGCAAACTACATTGTGGTGCGGGTTACTCACCCTGTAGGGAGATATCTGACAATCATGCTCTATTAATTGATTGAACCGACACTGCCGTTCCCCCCTTTCTGGAGGGGGGTATCAACCTTTTAATGCTGTAGTTAATCCTTCTAGGCCTAAGGAATATAAATGTGCCAAATTGTGTTCGAATCCGTCAAGGGATGTAGATTTGTATGGTGTTCAAACAAACACGCGAATACCTTGACATTGAATTTTATATACATTGTGTAACTGAATTAATGTAACAAATTTCGGGAGGTGATTCCTGAGATCAAAACAAGAAAAAAATGTCCTATGCCATTCTGCCTCCCCACCCCCGCCTTCGGCCGCCTCTACCTCCGAAATGATACAAAACTATTAAGCTTGAATTCCTAGAATCTCCCTTTTTAAATTTGGATTTTGAGTTTCATTTATGGTCTTTAGGCATCTAAGGCTTAGGCTGGACCTTCCTTCTTATTTTGATCTCAAGAATCATCTCCCGAAGTTTGTCCACATCTTTCTGTTCAATTACAATTGTCAACAGTCGATTTTGGATTCCAAGTTGGCAACCCTGTATCTATTACAGGAAGCAGACTTCGAGAATATGCAAGAGGACTTTTCTGTTGTTTTGATCTCAGGACCTCCCGAAGTTTGTTACATTAATTAAGTTACACCCTGTATATAGAAGAAGATAAGTGCAAACAAATGACAGTATACTGTAAGAAGGTGAAAGAAACACGCTGACGCACAAAATTTTCTTTCGTAGAATTGTTAGTAATCCTCAGATATTCAGATACTTTGAATGGTGTGGAAACCTTTGCAGAACTTCAATATTATTGGCTGGCAACACTAACACCTTGAATGTTTTGGATGGATGTGTGGGGATCGTCGCCTAGTTGCTTTCGTAGGATGTCGAACAGTGTTCATGCTAGTTTGGTGGGGATACGTGAAACGGTATCGTGCAGAAGCTTTGAAAAATTTAATCCCTAATTAAGTTTGACAATACTAACAACTGAAGTACATGGAGGGAGTCCTGTTCTCTACTGAATCCTTGTATTATGTAGAAGCATAAGCTTACAAACTTTGGTGAAGATCCTTTTAACAGTACAGCTATTGTGATATTGAATTTTATCATAAGATGGCTATATAGAAACCTGAAGGTACTTGATTATAAACCCTGACAGTCGTTGTTCTGGGATTGTCAAGAACATTCGCTCCAAGTTTGGTGCGGATACTCCGTTAAGGAATTCCTTCAATTTAAAAACGGCTTAGCTTCTGTGGTTAATTATTTAATTATATTAACATCAGGAATTAATATAGATTCCTTGTGATTGATACAATGCCTTCCTAGAGATACCAGCAACGTAATTCCATATTATGCCAAAACGTCTACAAGCACAGAAAATATGGTAAGAGCTCATGTAAAATTTTCGAACTTGCTTTCTAATAACTGCGTTTTTCGAGTTAACCCGTTACTCCAGCGAACTCCTCAATAACAGCTTCAATACGTGCTTAAACTAAGAAAAATCTATATCGAAAATGGAACAATTTTAAGAAACAGAAATAACTAAAACAGTATTTATTATCTGCCGTTTCACGGCAAAAACTTATTTTCCTTGTTTTAAAATTAAGAATAAGCTCTTTTTGCATTCATTGTCAAAATTACTATAATTAACCCAGTAGAACAATATAAAGATAGGTAGTCCTAACGAACAAAAAATATGCACTATCATGCTCCTCCCTTCATAAACCTTCATCTATTTATAATATCTTACAAGGGGTTCAACATCAGTCTCCAGCCCACTACAGTATAACTTAGTTATAATTTGCAACATACATATAGCAAATACTAAGTTTTTCTAATCTGAAAACTCAAAACATTTTAATTGTCAGGATTAATGGTTCTCTCAAAACTCACGTATGAGCCTCGAGCAATTCAAGATGAGCACCAATCATCAAAAAAGTGAG
>JAGDQP010004806.1:43147-82527 GCA_022664845.1 Lepisma saccharinum
AATTCAATATGAGCAGTAATCGTCAAAAAAGTGAGCCTCGAGCAATTTCATCACTCTACTTTAGAAATGCACCTCGAGTAACGAGGATCTTTTTCTTCAATAAATGTAATACGGACAAGTTACAGGAAGAGTATATTATTGAATATATTAATATAATATTTCGCACTTTTCGGACGTTCTTAACTGAAACTACTTCTGCATGTTTTTTGGTAATTCAGTTAATAGAGAACCCCCAGGGTTGTAGTTTATCGTGGCTAGGATTATTTCAATTTTATTCAAAGGTTGTTAATTGTTATTTCTCAAGAATGAGTAATGGATAGGTCTATGAAATAAAACAATCTGATCAATTCCATGATAAATAAATTGAGATCAGAAAGTCGGTTGAACGTTAAGGAAAATTATCTCTGTGGTAATATTTATATGTAAAACCATCAGTGTCTGTTGTGATAATAAAGGAGGATAGTTTTATTTTTTTCTCCACTTTTTATACAGAACAGAACTTTCATGAACAAAATTAAGTTGTATTGGATTTCTAAATCATTTCTATTAATTACTGGTGTTACCAGAATATTTAAATATATTCAAAATCTCAAAAAAGTAAATTCGAGCATACTTTAACTTCAAATACTGTTTCTCTTTCTAAGAATATAAGGAAGCTTCAACAAAATCCTTTTGTGAAAATTTAATTAATAATTCATATTTTGAATCTTAGTTTTTCATTATTTACTTGTCTAGTGAGATGTGTAGTGTATGTAAAATTCACTTAGAAAAGCAAATATGAATTTTAAATATCTTAAAAAATGTTTTAAACCGTAGAAAATATATTTACATTTACAGGGATGCCATCTATCAGTGACGATGTGCACTTTATTTTTAGTTTCCTTTTGAATGTGTTTATCAATAGTCAGTTGGGCATGATAAATATAAGATAAAAGGAAATATAACATTATTTTGAAAAATAGAGAATGATATAATTCATCATCAGCGTTGTCAGATGGAGGGAAATTTCCTGGAAACGGGAAAAATTGGGCTACAAAAAAGGTAAAAGAGAAAATAAATTGAAAATCGGAAAATTTTGTTGAATCTTTTTTTTTTTGGTACTTTTTCTTTTAATTTCTAACATGTTTAAAGTAAGCTTAGCATCCGGGAATTTTTTACAAAAATCGGGAATTTTTGTAATATATTGAGGAAAATATTGCAAAGGGAACCTGACTACACTGCAGAGCTTAAAGCCTGTAGTTAGGAAGGGGCTGAGGATGTCAGATTTACCTGGCCTCAAATAAAAATTTACATTTAAGTGTGTTAATAATTGAGTTCATGACTTGTCCACAGCGCTCCAAGAGGAGATGACGGGCATTTTCAACAGCAGGCAGAAGAACTTAGGTGTGAGTCTGGCTGGGAAGTGTTCATCTCAGAAGCACTATAGATACGTACCCATACGTCCCGAATTTTATGGGACAGTTCCGAATTTTGGGGTTGTGTCCCTAAAAAATATAACAGTCCCGAATTTTATTTAAGAAAGGGCAATATATTTAAAAAAAACGATAAAGTGGTCCCTCACTGTTGGATTCCGGCAAACCCTGATCCGAATTTTGATTAGAATATATGGCCACTGTAACTACAGATCAAGGCATTGATTCAATCCGGGCAAGTTGCTTCAAAATCTTCAGTGTTAGACATATTAGTGCTTTATTGTCAATTGATTTGAAAGCACGACAGCAGAGTTCCTTCGCACCTCATCTAAAGGAAACAGAAGAACGTTAATTCAGAAAGTAATGCTTCCAAGCCCACTACTTAGCCAATAGTACTGCAAACATTCTGAAGTGTTTATCATTAATGCACTGATGTTTAAGCTATAGAATGCCACTTGTTTCACCTTCCTATCTCTTCTCGTTCCAGAGTAATGGAGCAATCCATGGCATCCAGTGGTGACGTATGGTTGAAACAGTGGACTGTCATTGAATTTCTGACTACGAAGGTTGTGTGCCCAGCAACATTAATCGCCGTATGACTGCAGTTTACGGGGATGCCTGGGTTGAAGTCAGTACTCTGCGGAGGTGGGCAAGGACTGTGAAAGACCAAAATCCAGCCGCATGAAATCTCCATGATCAGCACCGAAGTGGACGGCCCGCAACGGCCTCTGATGACGATCATCAACATCAGGTGGACGAGTTGATTCGGAGCAATCGCAGGATCAAGCAACACGAGATCGAAACAACGCTCGCCATTTCCATTGGTTCAGTGAACCACGTCATTAAGGACCTTCTGCGTTACAAGAAGATGTGCGCTTGTTGGGTACCACGGCAACTGACGCCTGACATGAAAGAGTCGAAGAAGAGAATCTGTCAGCAGCTGCTCCTGCGATATGAACAGGAAGGTGACGACCTTCTTCGCAGACTGGCGACGAGTCGTGGACATACCATTTCGACCCGGGAACAAAGCGTCAGTCGATCGAGTACCGCCACACGTCCTCTCCTCCGCCCCAAAATTCAAAGTTGTCCCATCTGCTGGCAAAGTGTTGTTGAGCCTCTTTTGGGATTAGGATGGGGTCGTGCATATTGAATTTCTGAGAAACGGTCAGACAATAAACTCAGATCGCTGCGTTGACACTCTAAAGCGACTGCGGGCCAGATTGCAACGCACTCGCAAAGATAAACAGGCAATTCTGCGCCACGGCAATGCTCGTCCGCACACAAGCCAAAAAACTCAGGAATCACTGCAGCGCCTGAGGTTCACGGACATTCTGCCTCATCCTGCATATAGTCCGGATCTTGCTCCCTGCGACTTTTGGGTTTTCCCCAAACTTCAAGGATCACCTTAAGGGCCAATGCTACAGTTGTGACGCGGAGGTGGAAGCAGCAGTTCGGCAATAGTTTCGCCAGCAACCACCACAATTCTTCGCCGATGGCATGAAAAACCTTGCTTCGCGTTGGCGCAAGTGTGTTGCACGTAATGGGGACTATGTTAAAAAATGATGCCACCATTTGTAGCTGACATTGCAAGCTTTCCACTGATACCTATATCGGTGCTATCTGTCAAACACAAATAAAGGCATTACTTTCTGAATCACCCTCGTAAATACCAAATTAAAAGTTAGAGTGCATTGGTCGATGAATGTGACTTGTATGTGGCTGTGATATCGATTAAGTGACCGCGGAAAATCATGTCAGTAAGGTACAAGGTAACAAATAAAGTTCTTGCCGTTTTTTATATCGCATGGACACACGTGATCACTGATATGAAAATAAGTATTTCAGGTGCTGGGAAAGCGATCGGGATGCGAGTGGAAATATTGACCGTGACATCACAGCTCGAGTAGTTGCGAAGAAAAATGGAGTGTCTACTTTATAACTTTAAGGTGAGCTTGCCCGCAGCCGAATCAATCGCCGAATACAACGAGACTTTGGGGATAATACTTTGTGAATGAACACACCGCCAGGCATTTGTTCCAGAAATTCAGTTCGAAAGATTTGTCTCTGTGTGATGAATTTTGCAGTGGGTACACACATGCCCTGAAGGGTGCCTCAGAGTAGTTCAGCAGCCAAACGTGTAGTGAGCTTCCCGAATGTTTCCAGGTTTTTGATGAAACAGACTTCACCAGCATACAAGTTGAGCAACTGGGTACCCTTTTTAAACATAATAACCATTTAACGATATTAGAACGTTGGGAAGTTCGCGGTCCTTGTTCGCGGGCGCGCGCGTGTGTGTTAATAAAATATTATTGTGTTTTAAAAGGGTAGGCCTCCCCCTTTTCTTTCCACATATCTCGGTCTGCTGCTATCCTCATCCATGTAGCTTCTGAAAAACGTTTGATTTCATCTACCCATCTTACATTTGGACGTCGTCTCGGTCGTTTCTTTTCTCTAGGAATCCACTGTAGTACATTTGTCGTTCATCTTCCATCTGTTTGTCTAGCTATGTGACCGGCCCATCTCCATTTCATCTTCTTTGCAGTCTTGATTACATCTTCTACCTTTGTTTGCGCGCGAATCCATTTATTTATTTATTAGAAGTTAGCTCTTATACAGCAAACTCCATTTTACACCGTTCTTGTAACAAACAATAAACAATAACAACAATAATAAAAATAATATAACAACAAAGACTTAAGCAATAGGAAACAATACTATTTTTTTACACTACATTTAATGGTAGTTACACTACAAACCCATTTAATTTTAAGCATTTCAACATGTCATTCTTTACGTTGTATGTCGACGGAACTCCGGTGCCGTCTAAACCACTACAACCGGATTTTGATAATAAGCTATATATTCAACCATATTCTGGTATTTATTATTCTAATCAAGGTAATGATATTTCCCTTGCCGAGTATCCTAACGGTTATACTCTATTAGTGTTTGATTTAACTCCTGATTCAAGTGCCAGTGCGGCATCATATTCTAGTCCCCAACGACAGGGGAGTGTTCGGTTAGAGGGACATTTTAAGCAGGCACTACCATCGCCTGTAACAGTTCTTATTTACAGCGAATTCTCCTCCGAGCTGGAAATTGATTTCCAGCGAGAAATATATACTGATTAAGTAGAAGTAGAAGAAGAATGTTAAATAATATTGAACTCCAGCAGGCATTACATCAGAATCTGCCTGCCAATCATTTTACGGGTATGTATGCTGCAGATCAACTAGCTCGCTTTATTCATACTCTACCTGCAGCAATAATTATTAATACTGATCCTAGTCATAAGTCTGGCAAACATTGGGTTACTCTTTATATATGTAATAAGGGCCATGGCGAGTATGTGGACAGCTATGGTCTACCGCCACATATTCCGTATCATATAAGGTTTCTAAAACAAAACTGCTTATTCTACACATGGAACAGTAGACGTATTCAAGGTGATTTATCTCAATACTGTGGACATTATTGTTTTCTATATTTAGCATGTCGTGCGGCTGGCTATTCGCTACAGGACTTTTTAGGTAAATTTGCCAACAACACGAATGTTAACGACATTATGCTTTATTTGTTTATGAGAATGGTCCCTGGCGCGGGATTAACATCCCCGTAAACCCCGTATGTGTGTGTGTGTGTGTGTGTGCGTCCTGTAGAGAAGAGGTTTGGTTTATTATGTAACAGTGTGTTTTTTTAATAACTGCCTAATATTATTTTATGTATAATAAGGAAAATAAAGAACAACAGCTGTATTTCTATTTTTTCATATTTAACCTTTAACCTCGAAATGCCCCTCATAGGGTTAGGAATTGTGTGGGTTAGGTTGAGGAGGTGCCGTGCTCTTATATAAACAAATTATATTTGTTTGAGCTAATATGGCCGTAATCTCTGCTATGTTAAATAAGGGTTTACGTGTGTGTGTGTGTGTGCTCGTCGCCTGTTATAAGAATGTGAAAAAGAGGGGCTGTAATCTCTGCTATGTTAAATAGGGATTGCGAAAATATGCTCGTAGCCTTTTATAAAATAATACTATTTTATAGGGTTAAAAATCAAGGTCGTAATAAAGAATAAAAAGTAACTACATCTGGTTATATAAAAGTTACTATATCTGGTTCCAAAATTTAAGACAAGGTGCCACCACCCTACTGATAATTATGAATCCGATATGGTAATATGTCGCGATCTTGTAATATAACGTATACTCACCTTGGTGAAACACACGTACCTGCGACTGGGTGGCTGAACAGCTAGAAAAAGACCCTCTCCGATATGGAGCGTCTTCGTAAGATTCAAATAGCAAATCGTGGACTTGGTTTTTATTCCCAGTAATGTGGAGATATATTATTTTCAAGTTGTAGATTGAAATGAGAGGGCATGCATCAGTTGATTTTTTGAAGCCGTATGTAAATACAGAACTTTAACTATTGATGCTTTGATCGAACTAAGCCAATTTTAGCAACACTTTTCTCCGATTAGGAATATTTTCAATTTTTTAAATATTTTTATGTCTTTTCCTTATATTTTTGGTATTAAGCTGTCCAATTGCACACAAGATGTCCAGGATGGGAGTCACTGCTAAAATGAACCAGTACTTTCCATAACTCACTTGTTTTACAGCATACTCGAATATAGTGTGACCTGTTGTGGAAATATACAGTGCGCATTCGTTACCGTGGTGGTGACAAAGGAATCCAGGATTGATGACAAAGAAGATATAAGGTACAGTTGTGTCCAGAAGCCAGTATGTAATCTCCTAAATAAGTTTTGAAATGCGTACTTGATCTTCAAAAGGGATACGTTCACTCGTTGTATATTCACGCCTTGGTGCGTAGGTTCGATACCGTCTTCATCACATCAGTTCGATTAGTTTTAGAGATTCGTTATTTTTATCCAAGTAATTCAAGTATTGCAATGTTTTCTAAATGTTGAATGTTAGGGAATCACCTCAATCGACGCTGCCACCGAGCCTATACCAGCAACAAAAAAACGTCGTATTTGTAAATATTCTTTTTATTAAATTATACTTGTTAATCTTTTTGGGTTTATAATTGAACTCTCACGGAATAATTCACCTGTCTTGTTCTCGAAATCGTTGTCATTTATTATTAGCATTGCAAGATTCAATTTCCCTGTGGCAGTCCGATGATCCAAAACCTAATAGCTCGTATTGTTGTTGTAATTATTTATCGAAATCTGACTATCCGGCAAGAACTATAAACAAAAAAACAACAACATTATACCAAAGCAACAACGTCTCAAACGAAACAAACATTTTTTAATGTGTCAAACCGCAATTATTGACATTAGCATCATATCAACATGAACCCTCCATAACAATATTAGTAGTTGAAGATTCAATTGATTCAATAACTTTGAACCAAAGTTTCGTTTTTGGGAAATATGACTTTTCAGAAATGTTGACTAATGACATTCGTTAATTAGTTTGTTATTATATAATGTTTTCAACAATGGTGTTGGATTGAACGAAATGACAATGTAAATAAGATATGATTGAATGTCAAAATAATGGCTAATAATTTGATATGAAAACAACAGAAAATATTTGAATGGATGTGGTGGTTTAACTGACAGAGCAGCCATTTATGTGAGAAAACTGCCATAAAAGTAATAGATTAGCGCACACATTGTTGGATTGTTTGCGAATAAAGTATAGTTTTACGAGATGATAATTACTTCTTCGTTCCTAGTTGATGTGTATTCTATAATGTTCAAACCTAATATTATATACCATATATATTCATTAAAGTATTCTTTTGGATATAAACTGTGAGAAGTTAGATGTTAACATCAGTAACTTTGTCGCTTTACTTACTTTGCATAGATGTGCAACGATAAATGTGTCTGTCCTCACAGGATAAGGTTCGCTGCCAGCCACACACTGTAGGGAGGAGGGCACGGACAACTTAGGGAGATCACGGGTCATGGTATATTATTGTATCTCCTACTTACATTCATAAAATATATTTATATGTGGTTCAACAAAAATTTAAAGGATACCGGGCCCCCTAGCCCTTCTCTGACTAACTTTCGTATTAGCAGTAAGGAAGCATACAGATTACTACTGTCGGTCATACGACAAAAGTTTTCCAAGAATTCCCTTGGTTTCGTGAGGCGAATATCGGTATATTCCATACACGCAGGATCCTGTTCTATAATTGTCCCCTGAAGAGTGCTTGCCGAGAGACCTTATCACTCAGATTAGTGACGAGCATAAACCATAATTTTCCTGTTTGACGAATGAACGTGAGTTAAGAAATCGAGATGCGTAACTTCAATAGAAAAGATAGCAAGGAAAACAAAGAGCGAGAAAGAGAGATAAAGAAAGAGAGACAGAGATAAAGAAAAAGGAGAGAGAGAAAGAAAGAAAAGGGAGTGAGAGAAAGAGAGAGATATAAAGAGAGAAAAGAAAGAGAGACAGAGAATAGAAAGAAAGGAAGAGAGAAAGATAGGAAAAGAGAGAGAGAATACGAGAAAGAGAGAGAGAGAGAGCTAGAAAGAGAGAATGAAAGTGCGAGAAAAAGAGGATGAAGAAAGAATGAAAGAAATAATTGTAGAGGAAGAAAGAAAGGAAGAAACAAAGAAAGTGGGAGATAGAGAAAGTGAAATAGAAAGAAAGAGAGATAAATAAAGAGAAAAGGGAAGAAAGAGAGGGAGAAAGGAAAGGAAAGAAGGAGCAAGAGAGGAGAGAAAATAGAAAAATGAAATTTCTGGGTGATTGTGAACAACAAACAATCCAGTTATTCAACAGTGGTGATGACAGAACTAGTTTCGTTCGTATCCCGAGATTTTTCTTTTAACGCAGTGTTTTCTTTGTTTCTGGAAGAACGAAGACAGACACCATGTCATATCCAACTTATCCAAACTTCGTGACGTATTAGGACAAGCAAGAACTAACTCCTACACAACAAAGTGACTTACAGAGAGACGAACTCTACGACTTCCATCTTATGCCCCAGTAAACAGAAAAACGATTTTCTTTTAGCTCTTTCTCTAGTCTTTACAATATTGGGTCTTTAGACAACGAAAAAAATATTCTATTACACGTTTAATAAGTATATGATGGATTTGCCAATATGTGTATTTTGTCCTTTGTAGAAATTTGTAAACTTACGTATTTGAAATTCCTTTCAGGTTAATAAAGAGATGAATTAACTAAATTTATGGCTTATGGAACTTGCATGTTCATCGGCGCAGTAACAATCGTTCGATCTGGGGCAAGATCAAGCCAATTTTCATCATGAACATCCATCTCTCCAGCATTCCTTCTAACATTGTCATCCCAACGACGTCTCGGTCTTCCCAACGGTTACGAATCATGATAGAGTATAATCTAAAAGATGAATACGACTGATTTTAACTAAAAATATGTTTGTGCTTGCTTCGCACCCCCTTGTACGTTGTACTTGGTTCCGACTTCAAGTGCATTACCTACGGATATATGGTAAATAATATCTTCTTAATAACAGCATAATTATAGAAAAGAGGGAAACATGCTGAAACAGATGACACTTATGAAACATTATGTAATTAGAAACACTCGCCTTTTCAATTTATTTATTGAACCTTCAGCTTTCAGTTGGAAAGAAGCACAAGTATTATCGTTCAAGAAAGTAAGGATTTCCGCCAGGATTTTCAGTTAGGGCAGGAAGGGGGGGAGGGAGTGGAAAATAAAAATTGGGACGGTGTAAGTGGAGTTTTACACGGTTTTTCTCAGCAAAAAAAAAAAATAAGTTGGGGGTGTTGTCGAGATTTTTTGGGAGATGACACCCCCACAGCGGAAGGGGGGATCTAACAGAATCACTGAAGAAAGTGAATTCGAAGCTAATCTCAGTATGGAAAATTAAACTTCAGGCAAACACAGTACAAACACGCGCATCACATATTTGGTTCTTATTTTTTATTAAGTTAATTTGGGATTACTGAAGAACTCCCAAAAGATAAAGAATTTTGGGAGTAATGAAGATTTATTGAAGAATATTGCAAAAGATTTCTCATTCATGGAGGCATCTCAATGTTTGATAAGACTGGACAATTACTTTTTAAAAAAATGAAAAGAAAACAACACGATGTGTGAAAGCAACCAAGAACCAGAACTATTGGAACTGAGGCTATGAAGCAAGTCCCTGTGATCTAAGGGTCTAGATACTGACCTTGTGTGCTGAGGGTTATATTAAAATCCTCGCGCCGCTTCTAAATTTTTCTTTCCAAACAGTAAACCATTGTAAACGTTTGAAAACTGTAGACGCAAATGAATTAAAAAGAAGGGAATCATGGCTAATCGTGTGATGGCAGCTTGTATAGTCGTAATAATAAATCCGAGTTTCCAGTAAAGAAATACGTTTCGTCAGCTATTGTCGGTGAACGTAACACAAACAACGTGGTATGTGTGGTTAATACACGAACTGGGAAAATGGTGGGCAAAATATCAGAATATAATGTCAATAGATTATTATTTCCTATTGTTACTCTTCCTTTGTTATGTACATACGGGAAATATTGTAAATCTTTTTTGTTTTTATCCTTTTCTTTGTCGCTATAGGGATTCATTTAATAAGATTGCATCAAGTTCACCCACTTGTTAAAGTAAGCTCAAATCAATTTTGAGAAGGTCCAAATTGCTATGTGGGTACACTCAACAGAAGTTAATCGATGTTTGATGCAAGTGTAAGGTCACGAATTTCAGCATCCGACAGTCTGCAAAGCCAATAGAATTCTTATTAATATCGTTATTTCAATATAATGGTTGGTTACAATCAGGGACGTATGCAGACTTTGGTTTCGGGAAGGTCCAAACTTACAGTTGCCCGAAGTCTACATAAAGTATGAATGATTTGTAATAATTTCACAGACACAAAGAATATTAGGAGCATGGGATTCCCAGTTTTTTCCTCGATACGTCCCTGGTTTAAATTATCAACGAGTATTGTTACGTCATTAGTCATGCAAAGAAAGAAACATGTCAAAACCTGTTGTTCACTAAAATACTAGGTTGAGTCTGAAAGTATCATATATGATACCTTGCAAAAATAACAGCTCTGTGACCACGAAAAGTAATAAAATGTTCATAAGATCATATTAATT
Organism: Lepisma saccharinum; assembly: GCA_022664845.1. Taxonomy (NCBI): domain Eukaryota; kingdom Metazoa; phylum Arthropoda; class Insecta; order Zygentoma; family Lepismatidae; genus Lepisma; species Lepisma saccharinum. The sequence continues at coordinate 53,665 of JAGDQP010004806.1, forward strand.
GCCTCTACAGTCTCCAAGACAAACTATAAACGCATACTCATTTATAAAATAAATAAGTTATACTATCTCGTCGTGGCATGTTGCAGTGTAACTTCTTCTTTCTCTCCGTCTTTTCCCACCTACGTGGGGTCGACGTTTCTGATGAGTCTTCTCCACAAAGAACTATCCTGAACTTCTTTCCCTGACAAACCTTTCTCCGCGAGATCCTTCTTAACTCTGTCCATCCATTTCCCCCTTTGCTTCCTTCCCTCTACCTCTCCTGCCCTCCACTTCCATTGCCATCACTCTACTGACTACACAGTCATTTGTTCTCCTGAGTACATATCCCATAGCACTGCAGTCTCCTTTCTTGTATCTTCTTAGATATCTCTAAAACTGTGGTTGTACCTCTTATTCTCACATTTCTCAGTCTCTTCTTGTTCCTTATTTCAAGAGCCTGCTGGGCCGCAGTGGCTCAATTGGTAGAGCGCTCAAATCTGGTGCTAGAAGTCGTATGATTTATCCCTGCTCATGCCATATGGGCTTTCTGGTGTGCATGGGTTTCTTCTCCCTTTCGGCATTCCACCAATTCATCCCATCATCACTCATCCGGACTGAGCCAAACTTGTCTAAAAATCTTAAATCTAAATTCAAATTCAAGCGCCTGCTGCCACCTGCTGTTACGCACAAGAAACTAAAATACATGATCGCAGTTGCTGGCAAATGTCTAGTATGTGGTATTATTGGCCGCGCACAGTTGAAGAACGATAAACCTGACACCTTACAAATTTGTTTTATACATATTTCATTCATTGTTTTTCGAAGTGGTTTTTAAAACTCGTATTTTTTTAAACCATTTACTAACAAATGACTTCGACCCTTCCTAATTCTAAAAGTAATTCAGTTTCAAAATCCACAAACATTATTGCTCTAACAGGGATTCTAACCCAGAACCTTGTGAACCCTAACGCCTTAGACCACACAACCACCCCTGCAAATACGGAGAGAACAGAGGCTGACAGATCAGTACAAGCTGATGTTCATTCATAGAACATTATGAAATGAAACTAAAATCGACACCAAAAAGAATAAACCATATGCGATACAGAGAAACATATATGTACATTAAAGAGGTTACTCTTCCGACCTTAACCTACAAAACTAATTCACTGTATATTCATTCATCTTTGTATTTAAATATATAACAGTTAACCTAATGCAGAAACAAAACAATAAGGAAAACATCTTGGTAACCAATAAAAGAACATTTTCAGTTCACATCTTAAAGGTAGAGCTGACGTCGAATGCGGCAATCTTCATACCACCAATTGCCCATTGGTACAGTTGAATATCATAGTTAACCCATGCACAAGTGTATATTGCACGTGCTCATGTATCATCAAATGCTGCGAGAAATGGCTGAAGGCGTGGAAAATGAACGCTGATTGGCTAAGTGACATGGGTTACACTTGCCCGTTGCTACAGTAGAATAACATAGTTAACCCATGCACAAGTTTATATTGCAAGTGCTCATGTATAATGTAACATTGTATTGGAACTGTTAATCAAATGCTGCGAGAATGGGTGAAGGCGTGGAAAATGAACGCTGATTGGCTAAGTGACATGGGCTGATATCAGATTCTGCAGTCGTTCTCTGACGTTTGTTTGTGCCATCTTTTCGTCGAATCCGAACGTTGATAAACGAAACGTACGTACTAATGTACTCTACTCTATCAACTTAAAATTTCACGTGAGTGATTCCTCCTGCATTACAAATGTTACCAAAGATGATTGCATTTTAACTGAAGCATTTACCGAACTCTCTACCACGCTGATATGTACCTATTATTCTTTCATGTGTCTTACGCGTGCGTCTGCAACATTCAGCTCTAATAGTACAGCAGAACAAATGAAGATTGATTTTTGGTGTTCCTTCCTTTCTACGAGAAACAAAAGTAAGAAGAATTCAACGGCATTTCTTTTCTCCTCCTCCGCAATGCGAAGGAAACCATTTCTCGGTGACAGAAAAACAGACAAAAGGAACAATTTTCGTCTCTCCTGCATCTTCAGACAAGATACGGGTGGAGAATGGTCCTACCAAGCTAAAGATTTGAAGAAGAAAAAGGTAAAAAAGAAAGAAACGAATCTTCCATTGCCATGGAGAAATTGGTCTTCTTTCTCGTCAGTGCTTCTCAGTGGCAAAGCGCGAACTTTTCTGCTAACAGAGCTTATCGGGAAGCATAAAACAAGGCAAATGACAGTTGTTTACTAAAGTCAATCCTTGGTTGGTAGGGCTTCACTCATGAAAATTGGGTTTATGCCAAAGGGGTTGTGTTATGGAGGAAAAGGGGATTGCATTTTCTTTAGCCCTTTTCTTTCTGTCTCTCTCTTATTTCTCAGAATGAATGATTCTTCTTGTGTTCGTCTCAGAAAGAGTTCGATGGTTGCGAGGTTGCCTCAGAAGTTAACAAAAAAGGAAAAGTTGTTCTTTCTGGAGGGAATGATGGATTATATTGTAGAAGAACAGAAAACAAAAACAATAGGAAAAAGAAAGAAGAAATGTAGTGGATTTAGACACTGGAGGAGTACGACCTAATAGGAAAGACAGCAACAGAATCCTGTCACTTTGATTCTTCTTCATACAGATTATTTTTGAAAAGTGTGTAGTGTAAAGAAAATCAAGGATGCTGAGTCTTTTTTCTTTCCTTCTGTCCTTTTCCTCTTCCAGAAATACTCATAGGAAAAAGAAAGGTTGATTTAACGTTTATAACGCCGTTAAATGTCCGCTTTTTCAACAGTAGGTTCAACGTTTGTTATATATTATTGAAACGTTTAATCTTAGCACCTTTAAATATCCGCCTCTTCAAAGGTTTAATTCAACGATTTTAACATATTATTGAAACGTTTAATTGTTACACTGCTAAATGATCGCCTCTTCAAATGTATATTCAACGATTATTACATATTATTGAAACGTTTAATCGTAACACCATCAAATGTCCGCCTCTTCAAAGGCATATTCAAAAATTGTTAAACATTACTGAAACGTTTAATTGTTACATCGTTAAATATCCGCCTCTTGAAAGGTATATTCAACGATTATTACACATTATTAAAACGTTTAATTATTACACCATTAAATGTTCGTCTCCTCAAAGGTATATTCAGCAATTGTTACACATTATTGAGACGTTTCATCGTAACACCGTTAAATGTCCGCTTTTTCAACAGTAGATTCAACGTTTCTTACATATTATTGAAACGTTTAATCGTAGCACCGTTAAATATCTGCCTCTTCAAATGTATATTTAACGATTGTTACATATTATTTAAACGTTTAATTGTTACACCGTTTATCCGCCTATTCAACAATCGTTGAATATACATTTGAAGAAGCGGGCATTTAACGGTGTTATGATTAAACGTTTCAATAATGTGTAACAATTGTTGAATATACCTTTGAAGAGGCGAACATTTAACGGTGTTACAATTAAACGTTTCAATAATGTGTAACAATTGCTGGATATACCTTTGAAGAGGCGAACATTGTTAAATACACCGTTAAATATCCGCCTCTTTGAAGGTATATTCATCAATTGTTACACATTATTGAGACGTTTAATTGTAACACATTAAATGCCCGCCTCTTCAAATGTATATTCAACGATTTTTACACATTATTGAAACGTTTAATCATTGATACAACTTTTAATACAACATTGATAACACCGTTCGATGTCCGCCTCTTCAACGACTTCTTTACAGAATACATGTACATGTTATTAAAACTTTCAGTCGTTACGTTGATAATACAGTTGGGCGGACAATATTAGAAGAGGTTTTCAGGAAGTAGGTATTCGTTATGAAAACTAGCTTGATTTTGGCCAGGATAGAATACAACGGTGAACGTTTGTTACTACGGCGATGAATTTGCAGTTCCATAAACCATATAGTTAGCTAGTTCATAACGTACAAGTTGATCCTGTGATAGAGCTATAGAGAAGGTAATTCGTGATTTTTCAGAAGCGACTCACATCAAGAGTATCATAATAATATGTACTTTGCTGTTCAGGTCGATGACATTTCTTAGTACAAAGTGCATGCCGATTTCTCAGATAGTACGCTAGTTTCAACCAAGTTTAGTCTTGATTTTTCCTTAAACTGATAAACTAACAGTGACTTTTCGTGTTGGATTACTAGCTAGAACGCCGGGGTTCCCCCAAATCAAAATGTTCTATTTTAATAACTTTTTTGTTCGTACTTATAAATATTAAGTCCCTTTTCTTCCTTTTGTATTTTTCAACATTTTACAATTTTCTTTTAAATTGTACGCATTTCCCGCAAATAAGTTAAACAGTTCAAGTTAGATTCTTTTCTTCCAGTATACGCAATACAAAGACCATAAACGCAATATGTCATCGACCCGAGCAGTAAAGTATACGCATGATTATGATTTTTGTGAGGAGACTCGCTTGTAATGTAAACTTTATTTTTATATGGGCCAGTCTAGTAACTTTGGACTTCGTCCCGTCACGATTCGCCCATTTACAGCCAGTTAAAATCCACACCCATGCCCCTGCCGGGACTCGAACCCTGGACCTTCGAGCCGTTGGCCTACCGCCGCAGACCGCTCGACCATCCGGCCGACAAGACTCGCTTGTGAAAGATCAGCGAAGCAGGCTTTATAGCTCTAAAATAAGATCAATTAGCTTTTCAAGTTTCGAATTTCAGCCTGTATCGGTGCATTTACTTCAGAAACTGTCTTCGTAACATAAAAGGACTAGTAAAATAAATAGTGGCGCGATAGACAAGTGGGTAGAGCGACGGACTACAAAGAAAACTGAAGATTCTTGGTTTGAGCCCCATCCCAAACAATATTTTCCGCCACAGGCTTCATGTTTAACAAGACAGGTTTGTAGCAAATTTGGCACTTGTTAACTAGCATGTTTGATGTAAGATTGTAGCAAGTTTGTAACAATGCAATGCTAAATTAACCTCGTGCAAACTTGTTGCAAGTTTGGATGCTATCTAGGATTAGACTAAAGAGGGGTTCAGTGAGAAAAGGCACATGTCACGTCCCAATGAAAATTGACTCTTACTTTAGACAGAGACTTTTTGCCATCTGCCGTCTCCTCCCGTAGTGACTGTGCCTGTGGCATGTGCCCTTATACTACAATGAATACTAAAGGCAGTCACACGGGAGGAGACGCCAGATGGCAAAAAGTCTCTGTCTGAAGTGAAGAAAAAGTTTTCATTGGGATGTGCCTTTTTCCCACTAAACCCCTCAATATGTCTGTTCCCCTTCAACTTATTCTTGTACTTGCACATAGCCATAAATTTATTCAAAACAGGCTGTGACTTTACTTTGGGGTATTTATGCTGTCAGTGGGAAGTTTTAATCTAGAATGACTTTCAATCTTTGCAGGAGTGTAGTAGAAACAAAAATACGAAAACAATAAGTTTAGTTCAGTTATATGAATAACTATTAACTATATTTGGTTAAACTGACTAATTTATAGTCTGTGTCGAATTGAATAATAATTTTGTATTTCAAGTTTTCAGAAGGTTTGCGAAATTATAGGCCAACAATAACTTCGAGCTCAAATTAGTCGTACTCAAACAGTGACGGATATCCAGAAGTCTATAGGTTCGAAACCAAGGGCTGCAGATCATAAGACAACTTGAGTCAGGTATGTAATATTCGCTAATATCACAAGCGATTATCAAATTCTCACTGTCTTTGGTTGTATACACACGAAATAGGCGTAATTAGAAGATGAAACTCACAAAATGTTTGTTCCAGCTCATGCAATGTGGGCTTTGTAGTGTACGAACACCACAGGTTGTTCTCCCGTTTCCTCCCACTTTCTTAATCTTACCAATTCTCCCATCATCATCCATACGGCCTGAGCTAAAGGTACCTAAAGACTTCAAATAAAATTCAAATTCACAAAATATTTGTGATTACTTCAGACACTCGATGTGATCTCGTCACCTCACGCAGCAGAGAATATGAGCATCTCTGTCTGGTGACACCAATTTCTTGTTCGTACTCCATACCTGTTTATAGTCACCGAGAATATTTGTGTACACTTTTTTATTTATAATTATATTCTAAACATTTATTGAATAATCCAGTTTCTCGCTGTTCAGTTCCAGCAGTGAATGTTACATTGCAGTGTTATGATACACCTCAAGCACATTTCTAAAGAAAATAAAAGGAGGCAACTCTTTTAAATGCCATCCAAACAGGGATGCTTTCTATTTCTCTGCCTGCAAAACCTCAAATCGCAAATAGTTTACAAGAGTTAGGTTTAGTGTGGTTTTGCTAAGAGTTGGAGGAACTTCTATCTGGTTTAACATTCTCACTTGCTTGCCTCTTTTCTTTCTCTCCCTTTGAAAAGCACGTCTACTTGTTTCTCTCCATCGTTTTCCCTCTCTTTTCCGTTTACTGCCAAGAATTTCTCCCCAACCACCCTTTGCGTCTTCCCTTATTTCATCACGTTCCCAATATTCCAATGGGTACATTACATTCCCTCAACCCTTACAGTCAGTCGTATTGTACCAACCTTTACTTTGGTTGAACCTTCGCACTTTCCAACTGAGAGAACATCAAAGCAAATCCTTTCTGAAGGTATCGTATAATATCCTCAGGTTGAAGAAGATAATAACGATATCGGATTCCTTTTCTGAATAAAGAAAAAAAAAATATATTAAGTCTCCTAGCCCCAAAACCAAACAGTGTAAAGGAGTTCATATTACTGATATTTATTGTATGTATGTTCGTACAAAGCATAGAGTAATATTTGTATCTCAAACACAAATGTTTAGTGAGAATTTTCAGTTGAAACGTTACAGTGGATTTCCACTTTCTCTGATAGTTTTGTTTCTCCGCCTCATTCCCCATTCTGCTTTGTTTCCTCCCTCTATTTCACACACACTACCTAAGAAACACATGTATATATATTCGAAGAAACCAATACCTCAAATATGTTCATTTCATCTCGTACACAGAAAAAGTATTTGTTGCATTGAGCTATCATAAGTGCCAAACGACAAGAAGTAACACAAAATGTTTCCTGTAACACTTATTCAGATGTCGTTAAACCAAGCCACTGTAGCTCAGTGGTAGAGCCTTGCCATTCAGAAGGTCGTGGTTTCGATACCAGCAGCCCACTTTCCTGACTGAGGTTTTTCCAGGTGTTTTCCTCAGTCACACCAGGCAAATGCCGGGATGGCAGCTTCAACATAGGTCCTGGCCAACACCTTCCCCAATCTTTTCCCCTCCCTCTATCCCGGCCTGAGACTTAGATGTCTAAAGACCATACTTAAAATTCAAAATTCATATTCAATTTTCGCTAAAGATTCGAATTACACTGTCCATTCAGTTCTGTAAACGTGACGTCTCGTAGAGATATTCCCTAGACTCCATTGATTACACCAGTATCATAAATTAATTCAGCACACATAATACGTATCATATCTCACTCTTCTTATTTGAAAGGCTTGCGTCAAAAACGTTCCGAGCTAAGAGCTTTATAAGGACTGAACCATCATGTATATCAAACGTGGCCAACTTCCCCCTATACGAGGGACAATGTAAGATGAGTGGTAGCGTCACGAGTCGTCATCAGAAATAATGAATATCAGGTAAAGTCGGGAGAGATCGCGCACAATTCAAGGAAAAAATCACTAAAATTCTTATTTTTTATGCAAACTTCTAAAAAGTTACAAAATATATTGTTTAGTATCTTGTACACATTTACATAAATTTACAACTTCTTGGACTGCTCTTTGTTATAATTCATTGTATGTTTAATAAAAAATATTTTTCATACACCTTAAATTGTACGGTGACAAGTCATGTGTTAATTCATATAGACCCATTTCCCTTCTTTCTGTCCTCGGCCTAATTTGTGAAAAAATCATCACAGACAGGATTCAAAATCATGTCCTCCAATTTCTTTCTCCCTCCCAGCATTGCTTTGTACCGAGTGGATCCTGTGAAACCAACTTAGCTGTCCTACTGTCTCACGCCACGGATGCCCTCACTTGACGTCATATACCTAGACTTCTCCAAAGCATTTGAAACTGCCAATCACAAACTTCTTATACACATGCTTGACTCCAGATTTAATTTACACGGACCCTTCCTTCAGCTTCTTACATCATATTTGTCTGGCACAGAACAACGTGTCGTCTTCGCTGGTAGCATCCCCAAGTGGCTCCCAGTGCTTTCAGGTGTCCCTCAAGGAAGCTCTTTAGGGTCAGTTTTATTTCCCCTCTACATTGATTATTTATGTGGAAAGAAAGAATTCCTATTCTGTACTTCTCTACGCTGATGACTGCAAAACGTTTAAGACCATTAAATCTACAAAAGGCACTTTCTTCCTTCAAGCCGCTAAAGATTCTGTTGAAATGTGGTGCAATAATTTGTTACTGAAAGTCAGTCCGTGCAAAACTGCTGCAATGCATTTCTCACTCAAAACCCATACCACAAAATATACGTATACAGTATCCTCATCTATTATACAATAGTTAGACCATTACAAAGACCATTACAAAGACCTTGGTATTATATTTGATGAAAAAATCAATTTTATTCCTCATACTGAATTCGTATCTTCTAAAGCACTCAAACTTCTTGGACTTCTCTACAGGTTTATTAAAGATTTCAGAGCTCTTCGGTCATGTTCTCTCACTTGTGCAGAAAAACGTAAATTAAAAAAAATATAAAATTAGAGATTAATCTACGCGTTAAAAATAGTTTATATGGTAAACCTCCAACTACTTGAAAAAGTATGATTTTTGAATTTACGTTTTTCTCGAAAACCGTAAGAGATAGGATAAAAGTTATAAGGACTAGAAAGGTGTATTGTTTTATGATCTTTAACTTTTGTCTCTTTCAGTGTTTTAATATCTCCAACGGTTACCGAGATATGATAAAAAAAGTTAAGATCGGTTAAGAAAAGTTATGACGGCCATTTTCCAAGATGGCGGTCATAGCACAGCATAAACGAGTGTTGGCTTTCGATATGTTGTTACTGGGTTCTAGAGTATCTCCTTTTAGGGAATTATATCCAGGTAAAATTTGTTGACCTAATATGAAGGGACTATATTCCTACTGTAAAATTATTTGTTGTTGTTGCTGTTATTATTGTTATATCACATTGTTACAAGAACGGTGTAAAGTGGCTCTTTCTACATCCAAGTTAACTTCTAATAAATAAATAATAGGGTAGGTAAGATTGTTCACATCGGTAGGAGAGACTGCGCATGACAATAAGATACCATTCGATGGTACGAACCAAACAGAAACTACTTGTTGTCATCCAAAACATTATAAACTGTTGTTTTAAAAAGAGTAATTACCTAAAACAGCCTGAATATTCCTTTTAACTGTTACATTTCTTACTCGCGGTTGTGTTTCTAAATTTTCTAATAGAATCGTAAGTGGAAAGAGGAAGTAACTGACTCTGTGTTGATGAATGAACATGTGTGAAGTAGTGGACCAGGACCAAAAATGACACCGAAATCTAGTACTGGGATAATAATTAACTTACCTTACATGAATGCACAATCGCTCCTACTTGATGTTTGCGCCAACTATCCTCAGTAGAGAGGAGAGATTGTTCACCACATAGCTTGGGTGGAAATTTCCACAATGACCAATAACTACGTACAACACCATTTCTGACAAAGAACTAACTTACATACACCTTGCTTTATAATTATTTGACATAAATCATTTCCTTTGAAAATATACCCAAGGTTTATGAAAACTTCAAGCACTTACCTTCTGTCGTAGACGCAATAAATTGGTGAAAGTTTCACCAACCACCCTATGAACACAGGAGCCCAACTGACGAGTCTTCCAGTAACGTATTCGCTTGTCTTTCACTCGCATCATGTCAGTTCCATTCCCTCCTTTCTTTCTAAGGATCTGTGCAATTTCCCCTACTGTGCAATCTCTTCCCGCTTTACCTTAACTACACTATGTAAAAAATTCGGCCACATGTTGGTGGGCTGACGTCCGAATTTATAGCGGCTGCCGTCGAAGGAATGGCCTGAATGCGGTTGAACCAAGTCGACATTTGAGCTGTAAAAAGACGTTAGGCAATGTATGGATTTAAGGTACCTCTGGATATCGCAAGTGGGTTATCATTGGCTAAGATGTGATGTCCAACTGGATCGCATCATGGTGCCGTGCGGCAGGTGGCGCGACTTCTAGATATAGCACATTTTCCAATAATAAAACAAATACTAACGAAATTCCTTTACCACAATCTTTGCAAGATTCTCACACCACTCCTCTCCTTATTTCCATCCCTCAAGCCAGAGACCCATTATACTTAGCTACACTTTACCCAACTCCAAGTTCAGATTCCTCCTCCTTTCCTTCCTTGAAAAGCACAAAAATCTTATTCTTGCAGCAGATATAAACTGTCAACCTCCTTTAATAGGAGACCGTAAAACAGATGGAAACGGAAGCAAACTCTTTAATTACCTTGTACAATCATCACTAATAAATATAAACGTCAGGCCAACTCGATTCTCAAATAATATTGAAACTGCTCCAGACAAATTTCTTTTATCACCATCTATGGCAAACAAATTAATCTCAAAATACGCGGAAAAAAGCCTTCCTTCTGACCATGGCGTAATATTTTTAAAATTCCATCAACAGATAAATAAGTTTTTCTCCAAAAACTATTACCCAAATTACAATAAAACAGATTGGAATGACTTTAGGAATAAAATAGCCACTAAACTCTCTCAAATTAAACAAACAATAGAAACTACAGAATATACTGAATTAATCAGTAATTCCATGACAAAAGTTCTACAGGAGACCATAAAGGAAACAATGTCCAGAGAACAAATATTACTTAACGCTGAGCGTCTTCCACCAGACATCATTTCAACTGTTAGATACAAAAGAAAGCTTTCCAGACTATTCCACAAAAGACCCTCAAAGAACATAAAACAGCAGATTCACAACATACAAAAGGAGATAAAATACAAAATTGCACAGTCCAGAGAACAAAAGAATAATATTTACATATCTAACCTTACTGAAAATTTCCATAGAAACCCAAAACATTTTTTGAAAAACATTATCATCCAGGCGAGGAAAGTGCTCAGGACACACTATACCTAATAAATTAGATGACAAAACAATTACCTCAGACTAAGATTTCGTAGATATACTTCATTATAAATTCAAAGACAGGAATGGAACGGACCCACCTTCTAATAAAGACAAATTGGAACTGGAAATTCAAGAGACAATTACCAAAATTAAATCCATCATTAACCACTTTGAAGATATCATGGACTTAGGTAGACAGGATATACATTTCGGCAACACTTGCATTCTTTTAGATGACATTTCACAAGACGAAATCTTTAAAATTATCAGGAAAAAGAAGAACGCTGCACCGGGTCCGGATGGGATTCCATATACAGTCCTTCAGATAGGTCCACCTACTTTTTAACCTTTTACTTACCCAACTATTTAATGCCTAAATCAAATTTGGTTACATCCCTCAAACATGGACAATATTCATTCCTAAACCAAACAAAAGCCGCTTCTCTTCAGCCAACTACAGACCACAAAAGCCGCTTCTCTTCAGCCAACTACAGACCAATTACTTTAACAAATACTAGAGCCAAAACAGTTGTATCAAAAAGACTCAACCTTTGTTCAGAAGAATCAAATCTAACAAAAAAACCAAGCCGGTTTCAGATCCAAAGTGTCCACCTTAGATCAGCTTATGAGAATAGTAACTGACTCACAAATTGCAATAAACAAAGGATGGATAGAGGGCAGCCATATTTATGGATTTATCTTCTGCCTTTGACACTGTATGGCACGACGGCCTACTTTACAAATTATACTCTTTGAATTTACCTACCACAACTATTAGATGACTCATTTAGTTTCTGACAGATATAACTACAAAAAAATAAATCCGGAGATATTTATTTGGAAATCATAACCATTAGAAGAGGAAATCCACAGGGGGTTGCCCTGAGACCAATTTTGTACTCAATTTATGTTAATGACACTCCAACAACAACTCACCAATTTACTCAACTTGGGTTCTATGCAGACGAGGGGTGCGGGCTGTGTGGGTGCTTGTGCAGTTTCCGGTTCTCCCTTCCCACAAACCAAAAGTGGCTTAAGATAGCCAGAAGTCCAGTCTGATGGGCCCTGCGGGCCTTTGGCAGTTTACATGTTCCGCCGCTAACTCAGACCCTAATCTTGAAAGTAATGCCACTGCCCATCTAATATCAATGTTGTCTGTTACCTGATGGCACATGAAAGAATCAGGCTTCATAGCTCTAAGACAAGATCCAATCAGGCAACCCAGTATCGAACTCAAGCGTATATGCATGCCTTTACTTCAGAAACAGTCTTCGTAACAGAATAGCAAAATAAAAGTCACTCGGAAGATGCTTCCAAGCGTAGTGGAATGATGAGTTACAAATTGGAAGGTTCCAAGTTAGAAACGCTGTGCAGTTTATCGGAAAATTTACAAATTAGTTCATATATTATCGTAAAGACAATGGACAAAGTCCACTAAATATCGTATGTGGGCCTTCTGTACTAATAAATAGCAACCATTGTCAGTAATCCTCCGTCAAGAGGGTTACTGCTCTATTTTGCCCAACTGAATAAGGTGTTGTTTCGTTTGGGGGTTTAGCGGTTGGACATTCGCCCATTGTGGTTAGCAGAATGTCGGGTGTTCTACAACATTCGGTAGTTGTCGAGAAAGGTTGTTCAGTGTTGGCAACCAATTTTAAAAACAATTGTTCAAATTGCTTTCGTTAAGGTAGATCTAATTGGCATAACATTATTCAACACACTAAAGAAATACTGAGAGGAGTTCAAGTCCGCTCTTACCAGTGTTGCCAACGTGTTTTCTTTATTTTGTTAAAAATTGGTTCCATTACGTTAGATATAGAAGCACGAAGCTTTGCATAAACATTATTCGCTACAATAGAAAAGTACTGTGGGTTCTCCCGTACCTAAGCACTGAAGTTATCAGTGTTTCCAACCTATTTTTTAAAATAAATATTGCTTGACTGCCTAAAATGCAATCAAGGGACCGGTGCCTTCGCGATCGCTATTAGAATCGCAGCTCTACCTTGTTTAATTGAAACGAGTAATTAGCCTTATGATAATTTATTCAAAATCTGAGAAAAACAGATTTGGGAGTAATTAAAATTACTTCTATGAAAGTGATAGAATATTTTTGATTTGAAGCAGAAGAATTAGTAACGCTATGTTAAGCAAACATTAAACAACCCTAGATTAATAATACAGCGATATCCCAATTAATTAACAAACGTTCTTTCTAAGGATTTGTTGTTAGTAAATAATTTTGATAAAAGCAGTTTCGAGGAATTCTGCGAGGCATTCAATACCTCTATTCACTTCTGGGAATTCATTTTCACATCGCAAAAAAATGAAAACTTGTGTTGTATGAGTGTAATTCTGTGTATCGAACCACTGGATAGCTTAAATTAGATTTTTATTTCAGTTTATAAAGAAATATTAATATAATTTCAACGCTTCTACATCGTTTCAATACGTTAATACTTTTGTTGTTGAATAAAATGTTATCATTTACTGAACTTTCGTTCATACATCGTTGAAGTCAAACATGACTGACGGTTTAACTAATTTTAGAAAGATATGCTCATCTATTTCTCTTCAACGTAGAATATTAACGTGTCATGTTATGAATTCTTACGAACATCATCTTTGATTCAATGAAGGTTTCACACATGGTTTGGTCAGTATTAAACCACTAACTTTTATTGCCCCAGTAGTGAAAGGTTTGTATTTAATGTTGGGAAAACCTACTTCTTCGCCTTTTTTATGAATTACTTAACCAACCTTGTTTAAACAAGCGTTTCCGCGTAAATGAAACATTTCGACGGTTTTTCTTGATGTAAAATAAACCTATGTGCAACTCAGGTAGTAGTAGAAAGAAGGATTATAACTAACCCCCACAAGATTTATTTAACATTACGAAAACTGTTAAGTTTCCGTCTTTTCGACGAAATCTTTACCAAATTTCGTTGAATAAATAGGTAGAGAGATTCAATATTTTATATCAGTACTAAAACAAAATATATGCTTGGAAAAGTTAATCAACTTACCGTAGGGGGTGATCAGGACGAATTCAATATCCTTCACCCAGGTTGTCTCCTTACTCCATTACGATGGTGAAAAAAGATGGAGACGAGAGGGGGTTGGTAAATTTATTTGCTCAGACCCCAGTCGCACATTTATATTAGTTTTCTTTAATGGACTGAACTGGTGACTTTTGACCTAAGCTGCTCAGCAATCACTCTTCTACGAGCAGGGATATGACAAACTAACGTCCAGGGCTTCAGTTGAGCTACCATCCCAGAACTCTTTCGATGGAAGTAAGGAAAACTCTGGAAAATTTGTCGGAATCACCAGTAGAGGGTCTCAAATTTGCGTGCTGCCACATTTCTTATTCGAACTCCTGGACGTTACTGACTGAACAAAAGGGGCTGGATCTTTTACATTTGGTGAATTAAAAATAAATTTAAAGTTCAATACCTTGCGAGTTCGTTTCATACATTTTTATTCTTGTTTGTTGCGAAGTTTCCCTCGCATTCTTTCTATGATCTTAACGGGGAGGTTTTGTTTACCCTTCTCAAAGAAAGTTACCACATGAATGGTGAACATCATTACGAAGATAGATTTGGCTTTCTGGAAATTTTCTGCACCTTTTGCGTCCAAAAAACGGTGCACTCATCAATTGGTCTCTACCGTATACAGTACACATTCTCAATCGAATTTTCGCGCTGCTTCAGTTCTTCAGTGTTCAATAAAGCCTGTAAACACGAGGATATGTGCCTCTTTCGTTCCCTCATTCGAACATTTGAAGTTGAAGAATACTTCAAGCTGAATTGTTTGAAGCGGTCTAGATACATTGTGCACGAAGCCATTTATATACAAGAATACTGACGTGAGTTTTGACAAAGTAGAATAGACCGATAAGACTTCATTCAGGGGACAACTCTTCTTGAGGAGAACAATACAAATATTTATGTTCCCATAAGACCAGGGCATGTAAGTAGGGACACTTCGTGGAGAAATAGAAAAAGTATTACGTAACTTTTGTATATCTTAACAGTTTTGTGTTACCCTTGCTTATTTTTTATAACAGCTCACCTGTACTTTATAAAAACAACCCTTGTACTTCCATATTGTACGACAACTTTGTAATCCAGTATAGAACTTTCAACTTTAACAAATGTTTCCACTTTTGAAATGAGAGTTACTAGCTTTCCACAAAGGGGTTTGCCTCCCACCATTTCACCAAAGATACCCCTTGTACAATGTACAGAAGAGAATCGTGCACTGAAAACCAATAGTTAGTAAACACAGGAAAAGCAAAACATCCTTCTTCTTAAGAAAATTTACATTTATTGAATTTAACACCCCAATCTTCTCATATTTTTGTGAACTTCCTTGGAAAATTCCCTCGTAATATTCCTCCATAATCATTTTCTCCGAGTTTTTTCAATCACTAGATTCTTTTCCAGTGTCTACCAGGTAATTTCGAAATCTCTGGCAACACTGTGCATTTGAAAGACAGACAGGAAAGAAAATAAGACGATCGTAGAGCGTAACAGTTAACGGAGTCTGCGATAGTCAACATATTCTTGCCGAATTTAAGCTTACTCTTTTCGAAAGATTCCCCTACTCCGGAAGGATATAAACGTCATAACCGGTGATCATAATAGTTCCTCTTCCGAACTTGCTCCCCTACTTTGAAATTCTAACAAAAAGAACTACATCAAAAGAACTTCAACATTTCAGGAAAAAAGAACAGTAGAAGTCGTAGTCGTCTGGATGTTTGTGCCGGCGAACGCAAGATGGTGGCCAGTCACCGGAACGCGAATAACATGACGTTCTTGCTTCTTCATCCATTTCTTTCTCAGCTTGTCATAATTCATTTGTCTTTTCCACGCAATCACTTCCCCTTGAGCTTTTTCCTTCCAATTTAATTCTCTCTTTACAGTTTAAAAGAACATTACTCCCACCCTGATTCAATTAAATACATTTGATCATAATATAATATTTTTACATTCTTTTCTTAAGTTCACAATGTCAATACAATTCTATATATTTATATATTTTAAAAACATATTTTAATATTTTTTAATATGAACTTCTTTACCCTAAAATAAATACTAACCTGCAACGATCATCGTGAATTTCACCTAGCCCACATGCTCTTGTGATCATGTAATTCGTATTTTTCTCGCTAGATGGCAAACCATGTTCGCAAATATTTTGCCATCTGTGGAGAATTCAACGTACTACATTCTAACGTTCTCCGCGTTACGCGCATATGATATATATAGATTTTTTAAATATACTTTTTTTATCTTTATGCATTCTTTTCGTGAAGGAATAAATAAAAACGATATAATTTCTTAAGTAGAGCTCTGAATTGGCGGGTGGAAGCAAAATGTCCAAATTTCGTGAGTTAAAGAGAGCATTTTGAGAAAACTTTATCAACCATCTGTCTACTCCATGTTATTTCTTGAGTGTTTAGAAAATTCTGGAGTCGCGATATTGTACTGTACCTATTCATTGGTACAATAAAGAGAAGCCTGTAGGTATGCCTAGAACACAATTTTCAGTCATCATAATAATACTTCTTGACTTTATAACCCTTCTGCCCCTGCTGTCAATCTTTTTGAATAGCGCGCTAATTTTTTTTTCTGGATATGGACAAAAAATGGCCATTATTCGCCTCACGCCTTCTACATTTCGCTCTGCTTTCCTGCCAAAATTGTTTTGTAGACTGCAATACAGACTGAGGGGCAAGGTTAGGTGAATAAGATGGATGGAGAAGATTATCCCATCCAAATTCCTGCAATTTTTCACAAGTTATCTTTGTCGTTTGTGTGGGCGGATGTTTCCTCCCTGGATCAGCACACCCTAACAATTGACCAATGCAGCTTATTTGTCTGGCAAAACAGTTCATAGCCGTTTCAAATGCTGACAGTAGACATTCGCTGTGATTATCTTGTTCGATGGTATCAATTCAAAATGGATGGTACTGTGCATGTCTCACCAAACACATAAGTTTACTTGTTGTTTATCATTGCCCCATCACACATACCCATCCTTTAGGCACCTATTATCGTTTAGGTTTAATGTTCAGGTGAACGATCCATTGGTCGTCACCACTATGTCCAAAACCGGCTTTCTTCTGTTATGGATCAATAAACTTCTCCAAATCTGCTCAAAGTGCTGTTTCTGCTCTGGTGTCTACCCATTTTCCCAGTTTGGACACATAAGCAAGATCCTGAAGATTATGGACAACTTTTGAATGGGTCGAATGAAATGCAGTGGTCAATTTTGCGACCGTTTGACCATCATTGTCCAGAAGTTCGCCTTTGTTGGGACATATCAGGGTGGCTGATATTTCGAAACCGGCATTTTGTGAACGATCTGTGATATTTGGGGCAAAAAGATCCTGTAACCACATGACATTGGTGTTTTGCGCAGATGCGGTTGCTGAACGTCCCTGATGGAACTCATAAACCAGGTATTTGAGGCATATCGAGCTAAGAAAGAATCGTCTATTGCGAGGCTATTAATGGGTATACGCAATGTTTGTTGAATGGATACATTACCTTGAAGATTCGTTGACATATTACCTGTGTTATACATTTTTATTTCATTCTAATTAAAACTTACACGTAGGTCTTGGAAACATTGCAAGTGGGCGTTATTACCCAACTGAGTAGGAAGTAAGGCCCAGCATGGGTATAGTAAATCTAGTGTAATTTAACTATAATGAAAATCATGATACTTCCTAAAACACATTCATTGACAATCGTAAAAGATTACAATAGTTTAATACATTTAGTATTTCACAAAGATGTGTTTTTTCTCCTCTTATTTAATAAACGTTACTAAACATCTTGTTGATTATTTTTCTCTTATTACAAACTTAAGATAAACCTATTAGCATTACTTTGAACTATAATTTAACTACTTATATCACTGGGCTCTGAATAACATACATTATGGTTTCAGTGGGTATTATTACCAACTTCGACCTTCTCACTTTAAGTTCAAAACAAAAATGATTGAATGAAGTACTTCATCTAACAGGTAAAGAAATATATTGCTTAATTGCTGTCTTTGCTTTTTAAATATTGAACAAAAGATGCATTCAAACAACAAAACCTGCACTTACCTGCAAATCAGTTCTTACAAAAAGTTAAAAAAGAAAAAAAATCGCAATCACTGACCAGACAGCTTCGTGGCTGAACCCACAATCCATAACGGTTATCGGAGCCAAAATTTACCTGGCGTTGAGTCTGGAAGAATAAAGGTCAACAGTGTTGCCAAGTTCCAAATTCCTGCTCAGGAATGGTATCGTTTTGAAAGTGGTCCTTATTTTCCTCTGGGCCTTATTTTCCACAAGTACCTAATGACATGGCATACATGTTCTTCAGACACTACCATATTGAAACACACGTCACTGCCACACAACTTGAAGCAGACTAATTTTATTTCTTGCACGGATACTCAATGAACTGTCGTATACAGCGTTACTCTCGTGACTTTGATGTTACCCATAATTTGCCCTTCGCATGGCGTAATTTCCACTGTAAATATTTGTGGGACATTCCAATATCTATAAAATAGCTGCTATCTTCGATATCTCTTTCCACAGAAGATTTACTTCTCCAGACGTTTGTACTCGGTTTAGGCCTTAAATAGCTACATAGGGAACAAAATAGGAATCAAATTAGCATGCATTCATCTTTGCAATGTCTCCAAAATGAAGACGAACGAGTGGTTAAGATTTAATGCAGATTTTTAAGAAACTTAATTACGTCTCGTTAGCATGGAAACAAAATATTTTAAAATTCCAGTATGGTTGAAGTCAGAAATTATTTTCCTGCATCAGTATATGAACTATGCTTTGATTTATTTAAATTGTTCAGGAGTTCTGCCAGGAATTTTATTTTGGGGGGATTTAAAGCCAAAATTGGAAGAGTATAAGTAGAGTTATACAGTGTTTCTATTGATTTTTAACTGTAAAAATTGAAAGTTGAACTGTGTGTTCGAGAATTATAAGGGTTACAACCCCCCATTGGAAGAGTCTGGAAGAATTTGTGCAATGGTTCCTTCGTTACTCTTCAATATGCATTTAGAAATTTGAATTTCGTTATTACGGAAAATGCTTTTTTTAATGTTAAAGAATTAAGAATACTTCTGTTCATCATTATGTCAAGTTTAGCTAGAATTAGTTAAATCTTTCCATGGCTATGCTCGAATATGTGTTTAATGTGTTGCCATGGAAACCGTAAATAGTTTAACAGTCTAGTGCGGCCTTAAGTTTTAAGAGTACAGTATTAATTAACCATACCAAGTTTGAGGGAAATTGATTTAGTTCACATGATGAGCGAATATATTTTAAGAAATGCTTGTATCGTAGATACCAAGAATGCGGCAACGGAATAAAAGTTGTAATGCTTCTTAGGGTCAGTTCTACAATCGACCGCTAAGTTGAGGCCAAGTCTGATTTTGGCCAATGAGAGTACGCGAAATGAGAGTTGACCTCAACTTAGCGCTGACTAGAAGTTTAGCGGTCGATTGTAGAACTGGCCCTTAAACGTCATAGTAGTAGCAGCATAGAAAAGTACATTACTCACTTTGACAACTTCGCGATTATATAAAATTTTATATATTTACCGTAACATGCTTATATTCTTATTTCTTGCTTTGGTTAAATACATTCAGTGCAAGATATGTGGAATATTAATTAATGACACCTTCACATACATTCAATATTATTAAACAAACCCACTAAACTTGCAGGATGTGTGAAAAAATGCGAAATTTACAACTGGTATTTAACAAGGATATTGTTACCTTGCACACTTCCGATGTCTGATGTTGGCAATTGCAGTGTTAGTACAAATGCTGTATATAAAGAAAAACCTAGATAATTGTATTTAATTTAGCTAACCAGCCAAGTCGCAATACACAGTGAAAAACAAAAAAGAAAAATAAGGTAAACTCATAAATCTGCAGCAAGCGTGTGTCCAACATATGTACATAAATTTTCATTAGGCTACTCTCTCTCTCTCTTTCCCCTCTCCCTCTTTCTCTCTCTCTTCCCCCATCTCTCATATGCGTATATGAGTCTTGATAATATACAGAACCTCATAATTTATTCATTTTTTTTCTCTAGGAAAGAAGATAAATTTTTCGTCGTACAACAACAGGACTTCTTCTTTCAAACTTCTTCTTCAATAATATCCAACTTGGTAACCTTCGAATAACTGTATTTTTCATGTTCATGTGTTCCATTAATGTATAAGTAGTTAACATGATTTTAATGTTACTTTAATGAAGCAAAGATCCATTTCAATCTCGTTATTTCACATTATATACACTCAGTTAGCATTTAATTAGGAACGCTTACCAATAGGGAGTCACACTGTTTCTCTGATGTATTATACAACGACCCGCAAATATCTTAGAACTGACTGTTATTTCGTGTGCTCCATAGGGAGTTCCATCGAACTGCGTTGCAGATCTACTAGTTTATGGCTTATCCGAGGTAATGGCCTACTGCTTCCCATCCACTATATTCAAGAGGTGGTCAGAGCAACATAGAAGTTTTATATTCTTGTAGTTGTAACCATGACAACTACACAGAAATTGTGATATGGTGTATTGTTCTGTGCTCGTCGCTGCTGTGATTCAATGAGGAACAAAAGCGACACTACGGATAGACACATACTAGAGCAAGCACTAACTTGTGTGGTAAAATACGAACGTGATAATGGTTGCTATGGCCTACGGTAAACAAACTGTACACACTTAAAAACGGTTTCTTAAAATTGAGGAAAACGTTCTTATCTGTGCTCCTTGAAACAGTTCTCATTTAATTTAAAATAAGAGCATTTCGGTTGGGAAATAAGATCACTAAAAATAATAAGAATCTTAATTCAGTAGGTAAATTCAGCACCAACCATCTGGCAACAGTGCACCCATAGAAATACTGAAAACGTTGTAAATTAAAAAAAAAGTATACTACTCATTTCAGTAATTTCTGTTATTGGAAATAGGTATTTGATGTTTAAATTTATTTAAGTGTGTTATGCCAAAGTATATATTAATAATTTCATCAGGTAATGACGTGTATATACTTTCTTTTCCTTGTTCTCTGCTTTCAAACTTCCAAGTAATAGTTTAGTTAAATCGATTTAGGTTTAATCCTACAGTTTCGTAGATTTACGAAATATGTAGTTTAATTCTGGATTAATACAGAATATATGTTGGTGTAAACAGTAAATCCCTACTTAATTATGCCTTACGGATCAACAGTGTTTTATCCAACCTGGCATACATGTCAGAAATAACATAGCTCACCCTTTCCACTACATTTTCGCCCCCTGGTGTTAGTTCAACTGAACTAGGAATGGATTAAAGCTAGTATACAATGATTGTTTCTGTATTCGATTTGAAAACCGAAAAAAGTATGGATTGAGAACTCGGCATATGATACTGCACTTTACTGGCCCGCAATAACACATGTACTACTTTACTCCATTAATTCATTCCTAGTTTGACTGGACTAACACCAGGTGGCATGGAGGGAAGGAAATAATAGTATTCGCTACACATAATTATTTCATCTATTACTTGTAATTTTAATCGTGGATCAAGTAAACCGTGGATTGATGTGTTTTGAGCGACTGGACCTTAATCTTTCAAACGTTGGTTCACTCTAGAGGAAAGTGTACTATGGGAAAGCAACGTTAAAGTTAGTAAAGGAAAATCTGATTCTGTTTGAAAGGAAAGGAAAAAAGATACTGATGTGTATAGTATGATTTATTATTATCGAAAAAAGTATTTACAAATGCAATGGTAACAATGGTTTGAATTTATTTTAAAGCCTTTAGGCAACTATGGCTCAGGCCGTATGGATGATGATGGGATAAATTGGTGGAATGAAGAAAGTGGGAGGAAACGGGAGCACCCTGAGAAAACGGTGTTTGTCCACCACGAAACCCACATGGCATGAGCAGGGATCGATCCGACGACCCCTAGCACCAGAGGTGAGCGCTCTACCAACTGAGCCACTTGCAAAATGAGTGCCACTTACGAATAACCGAAAACACTAAGGCCTAACCCTAATACCTATACGGTTCATGACATCTTTCGCTATCGGGTCATACCACGTCAAATCATCCAACAATGTTTGCGTCACTATTTTAGAACAAACTTATTTTTTGTACATGACTTCATACATGTCTGAGAATATCAAAACTACTTTTGAAAAACAATGTTATGCACTTTTTTCTCCCGTGGCGACCATGTTTCCAACATGGCGGATGGTAGTTTTTGTTCCCGTAGCCATGTGAGGAAACTATAATGACTCAAAGTCCAGAAGAGCTAGAGAAGAATAAAAACAGTTGTGTGTGTATCTCCTGAAATGAACTTTGAAGATTCGGGAACACATTTACTCAAAAGCTAATTCCTTTATTCGAAAAATTAGGCTGAAAAATGAGTAACGAATTGTGGAAAATTGAATTTTGAAACCACAATTATGAAGAACTTTAATATAAGGCTGCAATTTTCTTTAAAGTTTAGACCTACCAACAGAGTAGAGTGTCTGCACACAAAGAAATATGGCGTTTAATTACACTCCTTCACTTCTACGGGGGTTCAAACCTAGCCTTTTGCCTAAAATGACAGATTTCGGACTTAAATATCTCAAATAGATCCTCTTAAAAAATCTGAAATTTGATGTCAAGAAAGCTTTGTTTGTAGCCAACTCACAGTACAAATTGTAACTTTTATTTACAAGATCAGTGGAAGCTGATTTTCTCCGTCGTACGCTGCAAATGGGAATATGGTATCATCACTATGGCCACCATTTTTTGTGAAGGATTTGAATATAAGGCAGGAATTTTCTATAATGTTTAGACCTATCACAAAGCTGTCTGCATTAAAAACATCATGGAGCTAAATCACATATCTCTCTCTCTCTACGGCGATTCAAACATAGTCCTTTGCCGAAAAATGCCGGATTTCGGACCCAAATATCTCAAATGAGTCATCATGAAAAAGTCTAAAATTTGGTATCCAGGAAACGTCGTTATATGTGCCCAATTTACAACAAAAATTGCAACTTTTATTTGTAAGTGGTTCGGTCAGAGCAATCTGATTTTATGTGTATATGTAGATTCATATTACTACATTACTTAAAACGAGCGATTTCAACTCTCATGAACTACCTTTTGTTGACCAAACCCCTTGAAAATAAAAGTTGAAATTTTTAATGTGACTTGGGAACATACAGAGACTTCCTTGATACCAAAGTTCAGACCTCTTTACGAAGACCTATTTGAGATATTTAAGGCTAAAATCCGACATTTTTCACGAAGCGCCTTGTTTGGACCCCCGTGGAAAATAAAAGGTGTGATTCAACGTCATGATGTTTTGTATGCAGACACGCAGCTAGTAGATCTAAACATTACAAAAATGCAGCTTTATATTCAACCCCTTCTTCCTAAAACTTGTGACCTTTGCTAAGATAACACATTAGCATTTGGATGATATGACAGAGAAAATGATCTCGCACTGACCAAATCATTTCGAAATAAAAGTTACAATTTTTACTGCAAATTGGTCTCTTTTGGCACCAAATTTTAATTTTTTTATGAGGACACATCTAAGATGTCTAAGCACGAAATCGGGCATTTTTCGGCAAAGAGCCATCCATCTTTGAATCCCAGTAGAACATCACGTGTGTGATTGAACTAAGTGGGAACTAAGTGTGGAACATTTGTTTTAAGTGGTTCTGATATCCTAAGGCATGTAGGAACCCATGTATGAAATATATATTTCTAAAATGGTTAATTTGTTTACAAAATTTGATTATTTGTCAAGGAATGCCCCTGCCCTACAACTGTACGCGAGTGAAGGGCCCGATTCCCTCAATCGAATTGTGACAGGGGATAAGACATGGTTGCATTTGTTCATGTCCAGCAGGAAATAACCATTCATAGAATAAAAAGAATCTCTCTACACCGTAAAAAGTTCAAAGCAACTCTTCTTGGACTCATCCGGCGTTTCACTAGTGGACTACCTGGATTAGGGCTGTACTATAAATGCCGATCCGCACTTCCAGATACTGCAGCACTTACAGGATGCAATCTAACGGGAACGATTAAATGTTTTAGGCAATGGCATAATTCTATTTCATGATAATGCACGTCCGCAAATTGTTGATTGTTTCTGGCAGTTTAGCTGAGAAACTTTGGGCGACCGACCACTTCTACAATTCGGATTTGGTAGCAAGTGATTTTCATCATTGCCCTATCCTAAAGTGTACATGTCTGGAGAATACTTTCAGACCAATGTCTGTAAAGTCTGTTTTGATTCTCTGTGCCCCCGGAAGGAAAGAAAATAAGAGAAAATGCCAAAAGGCGCATTCTATTATTTTGGAATGTTAAAACTTTTTATCTAAAAAGACAATCTCAGATGAACTCGTATGCTTCTGTTTGACTCTAGTAATATGACAGTCATTTTCGATCCTTGATCACCCATCGTTCTGAATATCAGTCTCAAAGGTGATCTAACATTTTTCTTCCATCAAGATCTTCCAATTGATGTGTTATTCGACTCTCTTGTAGCTTGAAAATTTGAGGAAGAGTCTGGGGGGTAAGAGGTGGAGTTCATTTGGTCAAAAATGTTAGTCCATCAAAATAATGGTACACGTATTTTAGTATTTTCTCATAGTCCCAAAAATACAGGTACAGGAAACAGACTTTTTAGGGACCCTGTAATCTAATACATGGTGCATTGGGAAACATAATACATTTAATATACCTTCTGTTATCTGCAAATCGTTTATGTGCAAAGGAATATAACCAACGGGTTCCAGAAGTGTTAAAAGTTTATGATATATTTAAGAAGGCGAGTTCAATCATTTACCGCAAACAATTTGTTCACAATTTATGCCCTTGATATAAATCAAGAATCACTCATTTTCCTATCAAATTTCTCTAATATATAACGATAAAAATGTCTGACTTACTGTGTTTTTAGTTAAGAAGAACACAATAAAATGATTGATTTACTGTATTCTTAGCTAAAAATCACAATAAAAACGGCAGATTTAGTATATTTTTTAAAAATCACGCTACCGAAACTGTTTATTGAAAGATTCTAACTTACATGAAAAGTGCAAAATAAAAAGTTTTCAAATAGTGACTGAAAATGGTAAACTATGGCAGAAGTAATTATTACATGTTGGTTCATTTGAAGTACGGAAAGTGACATTTAAAATGTAAGAGATCTACACGTTTTGACAGTGTATCATGCGTACGTGTTTGTGTAAGAGAGGGACAGAGAGACAGGCAAGTCGAGTGTGAGTAAATATGAGAGAGGGAGAGAGAGACAGAGAGAGAGAGAGAGAGAGAGAGAGAGAGAGAGAGAGAAATAGTCTCCCTCTTTTTCGCAAACATTCAATAGAACTTCCGTTTCAGACTATACATTAACAGAGTCGATAGGTCTTTCTAAGCCATAAATACATTTTCGATTTGTATGCATAATAAAATTATGTCCCATATGCAATCTGGTAGATTCTTGTGCCAGTGAATGTGTTCTACCGGAGAAAATGACAAACCGACCAATAGAAGGGTAAAAAAGTTTTCGTGTGGATAAGCGTAGTGCAACAAGGAGTGAAGTCGTAATTTCCTGTTCTCATCTTCCCAACGAAACTTTCAAGCGTGGAAAGTGATTAAAAATTCGCGATTCCTTGTACCAATTTCATCTGGATCTCAATCCTTATAGGGTAGACCGTGGCTATTTTGATCATTTCAACTTTAACTAGAAATTTAGTAAAGATACAAAAAAGTTATGTTGAAAACAAAATACTGTATACACACATTAACACAGTAACTTATGCGCACATGTTTTTTAAAACAATTATTTTCTGCTAGCTTTGCTCTTAAATACGACCTATTGATAATCAATCGTATATGTGAAAACTTTCAGGGGAAATAGCGATCATTTGTGGGGAAAATCTGATCACCCTCTGTTTACGGACACTTACCACAAATAAATTGTTTACATCCCATTACCCTACATAAAATTCATGATAGCAGCCATGGCAACTCTTAGAATACACCAACATTTTGTGGAGGATAATATCGTATGTCGCAAAATCCTTATTGCCTCCATGACACTTCTCCTCTACCCAGATGGCACATTAAACTTGCATCAAGTTTGCAGCAAGATTGGCATTGAAGTCTACAAACTTGCAGCGAGTTTGGCATTGCAAGGCTGCAATATTGCTACAATCTTGTAGCGAACTTACTAATTGACTGATGTCAAACTTGCTACAATCTTTGCACGTGAAACTTGCTACAAGCCTAGTTTCTAAAAACGTTGGTACACCAACATCGAGACTGTAGCGAGAAAAGATTTCAGTCTGCAGTGCAATTCTAACTCAAGACCTTCAGATTTGTTTGTTGTCCACCACTCTACCATTGCTCCAAGGGTACGTTTTTGTGCTGAACGAAGTACATTTTACTAGTCCTTTTAAATAACGAAAACAATTTCTTAAATAAAGGCATTTAAGTAGACTTTAAATCCCAATGGGAAAGCTTATTGATCCTGTGTTAAAGTAGAGCTATGAAGAAGGCTGGCTGATTCGTGACTTTTCAGAAGCGAGTCACCTCAAGAGTAATAGAATGATATGTACTTTACTGTTCGTGTCGATGACATTTTTCAAACAAACAAAATGGCTGCCAGTTTCCCAGATAGCACGCTGGTTTCAATCAAGTTTCGACTAGCCTTGATTTTTCATTACACTGATAAACTAACAGCGGTTTTCGGTGTTGGATTACTAACTGGAATACCGGGGTTCCCTAAAACACAAAAATATGTTCCTTTTTAATAACTTATTTTTGTTTGTATTTACAAATATTATTTCCTTTTCTTTCCATTGTATTTTTCAACATTTTACACAATTTTTAAAATTGTATGCATTTCGCGAAAATAAGATAAACAATTCAAATGAGATAATTTATCTTTCTTTTGTTATACGCATTACAAAGTCCAAAAACGGAATATGTCATCGACCCGAGCAGTAAAGTAAACACATCATCATGATTCTCCTGAGCAGGCTTGGTTGTGAAATATCAAGGAAGCAGGCATCATAGCTCTAAAACAGGGACAATAAGCTTTCCCAGTTAAGAATTCCAGCGTATATTTCAGTGCATTTACTTAAGAAACTGCCTTCGTAACATAAAAGGACTCGTAAAATTGAAGATAGTTAAAAGTGGCGTAGTAGTAGAGTGACCGACTACAAACAAAACTGAAGATCGAATGTTCGATCCCCAATACAGACATTAGAAATCTTTCTCCGCCACAGAACAAGACAAGTTTGTAGCAAGTGTGGCGTGCAAAGTTTATAGCACATTTTGTATCTGTCAACTAGCACGTTTGTTGCAAGTTTGCAGCAATGCAATGCCAAACTTTGTGCAAACTTGCAATGCCAAGCCTCGTACAAACTTGCTACAAGTTTGGGTATTATCGGGTAATAGTCGGATGTGAAATTTGCTCGTTTTCTCCACATTGGTTCTTTTAGACCTACCTGCTCCGAAGTTACCAGGTGATATAAAATGTAGTTTATCGGTTTCTTTTATACTACAAAAACCGTACCTTTGAATAGTGGGTACAAAATGCTGATGGCGAACCCAGGTTTGGATTTAGAGAGGCGGTTCTTTGCCTCCCATTTCTTGGGAGGGAACAGATTAATAATAATAATAAAAAAGATCGTAAAATATGAATCTCTGTGTCCGTCATCCTGCCTCCAAAAATAGACATTAAAATATAATATTGAGAATCAGTGACGAGCACAGGGATTCATATTTTACAATCGTTTTTTTCTTTATTAATCTGTTCCCTCCCAAGAACTGAGAGGCAAAGAACCACCCCAATCAACCCGACCTTTGGTTCGCCCCTGACTCTAAAAAAATGTGGGTTCAAAACCAGCATATTGTATCCACTATTCAAAGGTACAGGTTTTTCAGTGGAGATTAAGGAGTCGCTGTAGCTCCGGCGTTAGGATTCTGACTACGAATCGGGTGGTCCGAGTTCAAATTCCGACCAGAGCGCTGGAGATATTTCTTCAGTTATCCAATCTGTGGTGCACGCAGATTCCTATCCAAAGTATCTGTGGTACTCTGGGCACTTTGGAAGGTTAAGGCTCGACCATTCCACCTGAATTCGTGCCAGCCATGGTTACCGTGCACCGTTCACGGTCCGTGCGTATTGCACAAGGGACTTTTGCCTTTATTTTTAGCTTTCTTATTAAAATTAATATATATTACAGTCAACAACTACAATGGAAAACCAATCAGGGTAGCCCAACGTTTTTTGGTCTAAGTAGCTTCAGATTGCCCAATTTTAAACTCAGATGTGGCACATTAACACATTGGCGTGTCCGTGACAATAACATATTGCAAGCATAGCCAATGGAGCCTTGAAATACACGAAGAGAAATGATAACATTTAATCCATTATTTGTTAAAATATATGTTACGCCAGTTAAATACAAAAGTGTAGCCGATGGATATTTAACAGAGATAACAGTTACCTTTTATAACATAATCCAATACGTCTCACACCAAAGGAGTTCGCTTGAGCTGCAAATACGCACAGCACTTTGTACACTGGTAACAGTTTCATTGTGTAAGCACCCATTAACATGTCATAACAAGAAAATTTATATTTTTTGATTCAAACAGCCCCTTGATCGAAAC